>WNWK01005132.1:0-75000 GCA_009830355.1 Cherax destructor | reverse complement strand
TTTTCCTGCCCTGACAGGACACCTCCGGGGGCCTGGATCCTGAGATGAGAAGAAATGATCAACTCATAGAAGAACTTATCAAACTTCATCCCAGCCACGGCTTCAGCAAGGTCAGAATATATATGTGTATATATATATATATAAAATAAAATATATATATATATATAAGGATGGGGGTCCACCTCTGGTACAAATTGTGGGACCCATAGCCTCGGAAAGTGGATAAAAGGCTTCAAGGAAGAATATTTGGATTTCTTCCTGATGCCATTTGAATATTCCACTTCCCTACCCCCCATCTTTTAATTTTTTTACCAATAGGTATATTTTATTACATAATATAGTACAAAAGATTTAAGAGATACATTGTTGATATAAAGATGGCATATACAGTACACGAGGTGAGAGATACATGTCTAGTACATATTGTTACATCTTTGTCACTGATTATAATGCGAAAATCTCATCCAGCTCCTCGAGCTGGGGCGCGTGCCCAGAATACAGCATGCATTACCCCTCTGAACAGCAGCGCTGAGTCGCTGGAACAGAAAACTAGCTGCCCTGGGATCCCTAGTTACCCTGTTGAGTCTTTTGCCCAGCTCCTTGAGGAACTTAGATGCACTCTTTCCCCATGAGCCAAGGGTCTCTCGAGCCTATGGGAACAAACATATAATGATGGGCAAGTTCTCCATATTTTCTCGACTTCTGGGACTCTCTGAAGGTGACAGCGCCCCTCCTTCCTCCCTGGTGTACTGGAGATAGGTATCAGCATATATATATATATATATATATATATATATATATATATATATATATATATATATATATATATATATATATATATATATATATATACATGTATATATATATACATATGTGCAATATAAATTTATTTAACTGAGTTTACCCTGGCGCGTCCCGGACATTTAAACTGGTAATGAATGGGACATTTAAACTTTTAATGAATGGACATTTAAACTGGTCTAGACATTTAAATACCTCAATGTTTACAAACATTGTCCGGGTGCCATAAATCAAGAAATTTTCTTTTTGTTTCGTATTTTTTAGCAGCTGCGTTGTAATATTGTTTTCGCTGTTATGATAAATTATATATTTAGTGAAAGATTCCCTTGAAGAAAAAAATGTATATAAATATAATTTTGAGAATATAATAATAATAAAATATATTTTCTATGTGGCAACACTTTTCCTGACAGCTGATTGGCTCTTAGGAGAGAAAGCCATCAGGTCTAAGATTGTGTCATTTTCATTTTAGGTTTTGATCTACTTTTCATTTATATATTATTAGGAATATAGTTATTGTACTTAATATAATAAACAAGAATTTCTAATATTTATAAATTAGTTAGCTAATGCATCAAAATAGAGACGTTTCACGGATGGCAGTTGATGGCAACTCTCACCTCAAAAATTGCATTTCTAAATATTCTTGAAAAAGTTAATAGCCCAAAATATAATTAAAAATCAAGAATAATTAAAAATCTGCTTAATACGATGGAATCATGGAGACCAAATCAAGTATTAATATATGTATTTTTAAGTGAAGTACCATCACTGCCGAATTTCTGAGAAATAACAATATTTCTCGTTCTTTGGGTAACTAAACTAAATTTGTCAATTCAATTAAGTTTTTTGGTTATATTTGTAAAAATACATTAAAATTACTTTAGGTATTTTTAAAAAATATAATTTTATTAAAAAAATCATTTTTTTAACTTTTGTATTGTTACCCTAAACATATTTTGAACAATAACATTCTTTTATAACAAAAGTAAGTATTGTTTTAATAATTATTGTGAATAAATATAAAATTATTATAAAAAGGGGGTTGCTATAACTTGGTAGTTAGACTGTTGGGTTTAGTCCTGACTCTTTCTCTTCTACTTCAGCTCTTCCTCTCACCGGCTATTCTTCTTCTGTCCCCACTTGCCCCTAGTGGGTCCTTACCTGAGAGTCTGAACTAACTAACTAAAGGGGGTTGCTTGTAAAAGTAGTTAGACTGTTGGGTTTAGTCCTGACTCTTTCTCTTCTACTTCAGCTCTTCCTCTCACCGGCTATTCTTCTGTCCCCACTTCCCCCTCGCCCCTAGTGGGTCCTTACCTGAGAGTCTGAACTAACTAGGGGGTTGCTCACTATGCCCAGTCCTAGGGCAGGGCTCGCAATCCTGTCAGCCTCTTTGGGGCGGGGAAGGTGGCCTAGCATCTATCTACCTCGTGCTGGTGGGGAATGTGGCTAGGCCTGGACCAGTTGGTACCGCCGCTGAAGGGTACCCCCTCCAATGGGAGACATAGTAGCCAGGAGCCGGGTCGCCATTCGGTAAAGACCCGGGCCGGGAGAATTCCTGGTGTATCAACACCACCTCCTATAACAGGGTTTACCCCACAGATGGTTGGGTTTAGTCCTGACTCTTTCTCTTCTCCTTCAGTTCTTCCTCTCACCGGCTATTCTTCGTCTGTCCCCACTTCCCCTTGCCCCTAGTGGGTCCTTACCTGTGAGTCCCTGAACTGAACTAACACTTTTGGTCGACACCATGCCCAGCCCTTCTAGGGCAGCGTAGATGCCACAGCTGGAGCTTGCTACCATCTGCAGCCTCCCTGGGGCGGGGAAGATGGCAGACAAGAGAGGCCTAGCTTCTCCCTAAGAGCCCCTTGTGGGTGGGGAATGTAGCTAGGCCGGGGATCAGTTGGTCCCAACGATGAGGGGGTATTTGTACCTCCTCCCATGGGAGACATTGGTCTCTGATACTCCCATGACAGGGAGCCGGAGCCGGGTCGCTATCTGGTAAAGACCCGGGCTAGGAGAATTCCCGGCGAATCAACACCTCCTCCTCCTATAACACTTGACTATGCCCAGCCCTTTTAGGGCAGGGTAGGTGCCAAAGCTGGAGCTTGCTACCATCTGCAGCTCGCAAGACTGCCCTTCCTGGGGCGGGGAAGATGGCAGACCAGAGAGGCCTAGCTTCTCCCTACGAGCCCCTTGAGGGTGGGGAATGTGGCTTGGCCTGGGGACAATTGGTCCCAGACGATGAGGGGGTACTTGTACCTCCTCCCATGACAGACATTAGTCTGAGATACTGCCGAGAAAGGGAGCCAAGGCCCGGGCCGGGAGAGTACCGGTGAATCAAGAAGTATAACACTTTTAATTAAAAAAAATAATGGTTGTAATTATAACCATAATTTTTTTAGTAATGGTGCGGTAAGCCAGTGGAAGGCCTCAGTCAGATGACCAAAAGCTCAGTTGTGGGTCATCATATGACTAAAAAGCCTTACATTATCTAAATTAATGAATTACATTTGGCTTAAATATATTGAGTTGAACTCCATGGATTTTGTATCCTTAAAGCTGTGTATAGGTGAGAGATAGCTACGTGGAGACCTGGCTTTGTAAATCCTGTCGTACCTATCCTTGAAGATATGTATAAGTGAGAGATACGGACGTGGAGGCTTGGTTTTGTAAATCCTGTCGTACCCATCCTTGAAGCTGTGCATAGGTGAATGATAGGGACGTGGAGGCTTAGCTTTGTAAATCCTGTGGTACCTATCCTTGAAGCTGTGTGTGTGTGCAGGTGAGAGGTGGAGACGTGGAAGAGGCCCTGAGAAGCGACCTTGCGGCCCTGACAGTGAAGGTAGAGCGTCAGGATCAGCAGTTAAGGGACGCCCTGGCTGCAGTAGCGTCTAAGGACGCCAGGGTGTCGGAACTCGTACGTCAGTTGGACGCACATAGACAGGAACATGCGCGTCAGGCGGCCACTATTGTCTCTCTGCGGCAGAAACTTCAGGTAAGTTACTGTCAGCACTGTCCTCTAAGCTGTCAGCCACGGTGAATCGTTTCTCTTTAGAAACGTTTCGCCAAAGAGTGGAGCTTTGGTGAAACGTTTAACACACACACACACAGGGTCTGTGACTCGACCCCTGCAACCACATATAGACAGGTACATACACACACACACACACACACACAGACTGTCAGGAAGTATTTCTTCAGCGAGTGTGTCACAATACCCACCTCCTGGACCACTTCCAGCAGCATCACTGACCTTACCAGCCTCTATCAAAGCCCTGTCGTACCTACTCCTGAACTTGCGCGTCAACTTCCCCCTCTCTCTTTCTCTTTGTTTTGCAGGAGGAGGAGGCTGCCTGCGTGTCCCTTCGGGCAACACACCGACGGGGAGAGTACACTGTCGGGGCCCTCACCAGGGAGAACAGGCAGGCAGCCGACAGGATAGCTGAACTGGAATCACGTCTAAAGTAAGTCTAATCTCTGACTGGCATCTCCAGTCAGGTAATCCTTGACTGGAGTGGCACTTGCGAATTATTATTATTGTTATTATTATTATTATTATTATTATTATTATTAATATTATTATTATTATTATTATTTCAAACCAGCCGTATCCCACCAAGGCAGGGTGGCCCAAAAAGAAAAACAAAAGTTTCTCTTTTTAGCTTTATTAATGTATACAGGAGAAGGGGTTACTAGCCGCTTGCTCCCGGCATTTTAGTCGTCTCTTACGATACGCATGACTTACGGAGGAAGAATTCTTTTCCACTTCCCCATGGAAGAGGAAATAAACAAGAACAAGAACTAGTAAGAAAATAGAAGAACACCCAGAAGGGTGTGTATATATATGCTTGTACATGAATGTATAGCGTGACCTAAGTGTAAGTAGAAGTAGCAGGATGTACCTGAAATCTTGCATGTTTATGAGACAGAAAAAAGACACCAACAATCCTACCATCATGTAAAACAATTACAGGCTTTTGTTTTACACTCATTTGGCAGGACGGTAGTACCTCCTGGGTGGTTGCTGTCACAACCTACTACCACAGGATGGTAGTACCACCCTGGGTGGTTGCTGTCTACCAACCTACTACCACAGATGGTAGTACCACCTGGGTGGTTGCTGTCTACCAACCTACTACCACAGGACGGTAGTACCTCCCTGGGTGGTTGCTGTCTACCAACCTACTACCACAGGATGGTAGTACCTCCTGGTGGTTGCTGTCTACCAACCTACTACCACAGGATGGTAGTACCTCCCTGGGTGGTTGCTGTCTACCAACCTACTACCACAGGATGGTAGTACCTCCCTGGGTGGTTGTTGTCTACCAACCTACTACCACAGGATGGTAGTACCACCCTGGGTGGTTGCTGTCTACCAACCTACTACCACAGGATGGTAGTACCTCCCTGGGTGGTTGCTGTCTATCCAACCTACTACCACAGGATGGTAGTACCTCCCTGGGTGGTTGCTGTCTATCAACCTACTACCACAGGATGGTAGTACCTCCTGGGTGGTTGCTGTCTACCAACCTACTACCACAGGACGGTAGTACCTCCCTGGGTGGTTGCTGTCTACCAACCTACTACCACAGGATGGTAGTACCTCCCAGGGTGGTTGCTGTCTACCAACCTACTACCACAGGATGGTAGTACCTCCCTGGGTGGTTGCTGTCTATCAACCTACTACCACAGGATGGTAGTACCTCCCTGGGTGGTTGTTGTCTACCAACCTACTACCACAGGATGGTAGTACTCTCCTGGGTGGTTGCTGTCTACCAACCTACTACCACAGGATGGTAGTACCTCCCTGGGTGGTTGTGTCTACCAACCTACTACCACAGGATGGTAGTACCTCCCTGGGTGGTTGTGTCTATCAACCTACTACCACAGGATGGTAGTACCTCCCTGGGTGGTTGTTGTCTACCAACCTACTACCACAGGATGGTAGTACCTCCCCGGGTGGTTGTTGTCTACCAATCTACTACCACAGGATGGTAGTACCTCCCCGGGTGGTTGTTGTCTACCAATCTACTACCACAGGATGGTAGTACCTCCCCGGGTGGTTGTTGTATACCAATCTACTACCTAGGGTTATTATTACTATTATTATTAGTCTGAGGATCTCCCTTTAAGAAAGAACTATAAACAATGGATTCAAATTGGATAAGTTTAGATTTAGAAATAGAGTAGTTGATGAGTGGAACAGTCTACCTATTAGGGTCAATGAAGCTAAAACTTTGGGTAGCTTAAAATTTAGTTTAGATAAATACATGAGTGAGAGGGGTTAGCTTTGACTGGGATTTGCACACGAGTGAGAGGGGCTAGCTTTGAGTGGGACTTGCACATAAGTGAGAGGGGCTAGCTTTGAGTGGGACTTGCACGTGAGTGAGAGAGGCTTGCTTTGAGTGGACTTACACATAAGTGAGAGGGGCTAGCTTTGAGTGGGACTTACACATGACTTAATAGATTTATCAGAGCTTATTCCTTGGGTAATATTGAGAAGGGGTTGGGTAAATATGTTCTGGTGGGCTTGGGTTTGAGAATGACCTGCCAAGTATGGGCCAGTAGGCCTGCTGCAGTGCTCCACCTTTCTTATCCTCCAGGACGCACCTGGAGGAGAGAGAGTCAGCAGAACAGAGGAGTGAGTCTGCTCAGAAGAGACTCTTGGAGTTATTGAAGGTCGTTACTTCCTCCTTGAGCCTTGGAGAGCTAGACCCGCATGATGCACAAGAAAAGCTCTCTTCCAGGCTGGCAGAGCTCGTCCAGGTGAGCAGCTAGCAGTTGTAGTGGTGGTGATGGTAGTAGTAGTAGTTCTAGCAGGTTAGTAGTAGTAGTAATAGTAGTAGCAGTAATATTATTATTTTTTTTATTAACACATCGGCCGATTCCCACCAAGGCAGGGTGGCCCGAAAAAGAAAAACTTTCATCATCATTCACTCCATCACTGTCTTGCCAGAGGGGTGCTTTACACTACAGTTATAAAACTGCAACATTAACACCCCTCCTTCAGAGTGCCGGCACTGTACTTCCCATCTCCAGGACTCAAGTCCGGCTTGCTGGTTTCCCTGAATCCCTTCATAAATGTTACTTTGCTCACACTCCAACAGCACGTCAAGTATTAAAAACCATTTGTCTCCATTCACTCCTATCAAACACGCTCACACATGCTTGCTGGAAGTTCAAGCCCCTCGCACACAAAACTTCCTTTACCCCCTCCCTCCAACCTTTCCTAGGCTGACCCCTACCCCGCCTTCCCTCCACTACAGATTTATACACTCTCGAAGTTATTCTGTCTCGTTCCATTCTCTCTACATGTCCGAACCACCTCAACAACCCCTCCTCAGCTCTCTGGATAATAGTTTTGGTAATCCCACACCTCCTCCTAATTTCCAAACTCCGAATTCTCTGCATTATATTCACACCACACATTGACCTCAGACATGACATCTCCACTGCCTCCAGCCTTCTCCTCATTGCAACATTCATCCCCCATGCTTCACACCCATATAAGAGTGTTGGTATAACTATACTCTCATACATTCCCTTCTTTACTTCCATGGACAAAGTTCTTTGTCTCCACAGACTCCGAAGTGCTCCACTCACCCTTTTTCCCTCATCATTTCTATGATTCACCTCATCCTTCATAGACCCATCTGCTGACATGTTGAC
Source organism: Cherax destructor (assembly GCA_009830355.1). Taxonomy (NCBI): domain Eukaryota; kingdom Metazoa; phylum Arthropoda; class Malacostraca; order Decapoda; family Parastacidae; genus Cherax; species Cherax destructor. The sequence goes on along the minus strand of WNWK01005132.1, from coordinate 67,530 downwards.
TCCCAAATATCTGAATACATTCACCTCCTCCATAGTCTCTCCCTCCAATCTGATATCCAATCTTTCGTCACCTAATCTTTTTGTTATCCTCATCACCTTACTCTTTCTTATATTCACTTTCAATTTTCTTCTTTTACACACCCTACCAAATTCATCCACCAACCTCTGCAACTTCTCTTCAGAATCTCCCAAAAGCACAGTATCATCAGCTAAAATCAACTATGCCAACTCCCACTTTGTATTTAATTCTTTATCTTTTTAACCCCACACCTCTTGCCAAGACCCTCGCATTCACTTCTCTTACAACCCCATCTATAAATATATTGAACAACCACGGTGACATCACACATCCTTGTCTAAGGCCCACTTTTGCTGGGAAATAGTCCCCTTCCCTCCTACACACTCTAACTTGAGCCTCACTATCCTCATAAAAACTCTTCACTGCTTTCAGTAACCTACCTCATATTCCATACACCTGCAACATCTGCCACATTGCCCCCCTATCCACCCTATCATACGCCTTTTCCAAATCCATAAATGCCACAAAAACCTCTTTACCCTTATCCAAAAACTGTTCACTTATATGTTTCACTGTAAACACTTGGTCTACACACCCCCTACCTTTCCTAAAGCCACCTTGTTCATCTGCTATCCTGCTTTCTGTCTTACTCTTAATTCTTACAATAATAACTCTACCATACACTTTACCAGGTATACTCAACAGACTTATTCCCCTATAATTTTTTCACTCTCTTTTGTCCCCTTTGCATTTATACAAAGGAACAATACACGCTCTCTGCCAATCCCTAGGTACCTTACCCTCTTCCATACATTTATTAAATAATAGCAATAACTACTCCAAAATTATATCCCCTCCTGCTTTTAACATTTCTATCTTTATCCCATCAATCCCAGCTGCCTTACCCCCTTTCATTCTACCCACTGCCTCACGAACTTCCCCCACAATCACAACTGGCTCTTCCACGCTCCTACAAGATGTTATTCCTCCTTGCCCTATACACGAAATCACAGCTTCAATGTCTTAATCAACATTTAACAATTCCTCAAAATATTCCCTCCATCTTTCCAGTGCCTCTAACTCTCCATTTAATAACTCTCCTCTCCTATTTTTAACTGTCAAATCCATTTGTTCCCTAGGCTTCCTCAACTTATTAATCTCACTCCAAAACTTTTTCTTATTTTCAACAAAATTTGTTGATAACATCTCACCCACTCTCTCATTTGCTCTCTTTTTACATTGCTTCACCACTCTCTTAACCTCTCTTTTTCTCTCCATATACTCTTCCCTCCTTGCATCACTTCTACTTTGTAAAAACCTCTAATATGCTAACTTTTTCTCCCTTACTACTCTCTTTACATCATCATTCCACCAATCGCTCTTCTTCCCTCCCGCACCCACTCGCCTGTAACCACAAACTTCTGCTGAACACTCTAACACTACATTTTTAAATCTACCCCATACATCTTCGACCCCATTGCCTACACTCTCACTAGCCCATCTATCCTCCAATAGTTGTTTATATCTTACCCTAACTGCCTCCTCTTTTAATTTATAAACCTTCACCTTTCTTACTTACTGCTTCTATTTTCCTTGTATCCCATCTACCTTTACTCCCACTGTAGCTATAACTAAAAAGTGATCTGATATATCTGTGGCCCCTCTATAAACATGTACATCCTGAAGTCTACTCAACAGTCTTTTATCTACCAATACATAGTCCAACAAACAACTGTCATTACGCCCTACATCATATCTTGTATACTTATTTATCCTCTTTTTCTTAAAATATGTATTACCTATAACTAAACCCCTTTCTATACAAAGTTCAATCAAAGGGCTCCCATTATCATTTACACCTGGCACCCCAAACTTACCTACCACACCCTCTCTGCATGTTTCTCCCACTTTAGCATTTAGGTCCCCTACCACAATTACTCTCTCACTTGGTTCAAAAGTTCCTATACATTCGCTTAACATTATTATTATTATTATTATTAATGTGAGACTCCTGTCATCTGTTGCCCCAGGTTACCTAGTAAGTACGTGGGTGCTAGTGAACTGTGGTAGGAGGCATCATGGGCAAGGTGAGACATATGGGCAAGCCTCCTAACACCTGTTACCCCTATTTCCCCTAGTAAATAGGTACGTGGGTTCTAGTAGGGCTAGTATTCCTTAGGGACTGGACTCCCTCAACAGCTGCCGAAGGATAGGCTGAAAATTGATAGCTCCTGATTATACTACGTCCATGCATAGGCCTATTGGGATTATGCACAGCCTATGGAATGTAGGCCTTGATATAAATTAGAGGGCCAGTTCCAATCCATCAAATCAAGAGCCCTTGTATCTGGAATTTACAGGAGTGTGCGAGACTGCGAGGTGAGGTGTTGCAAGTGTCAGAAGACCTGGAACACAGGGAGGGAGAGGCAGCCTCCGCCAGGCAGACTGTGACTAGACTCGTCAATGAACTGGACGATCAGAAACGAACGACTGAGGAACAAAACCTTGCCCTGGTGGAGTACAGGAAGGTAAGATGGGATAGGTCGTTAAGTGGGGTTTAATGTCTATCCACTACACGAGGGGCCATTAAGGCTGGTTGGTTGGTTAATGGGGTTTCAAGACTATCCACTACACGAGAGTCATTAAGGCTGGTTGGTTGGTTAATGGGGTTTCAAGTCTATCTACTACACGAGGGTCATTAAGGCTGGTTGGTTGGTTAAAGGGGTTTCAAGTCTATCTACCGCACGAGGGTCATTAAGGCTGCATGTCACCTGTACACCACCAGTCAAGAATACTTTAATACCTAAAATACTGATTAAAACAAACTCTAAACACACATACACTGAGATATATACACCTCTCAGTGTATACATACTGAGACACATGGCTTAGAAAGAGTTGTAAGCAAACACTAGGTCATGTTTATTAGAAAACGTTTCGCCCTTGAGACCTTGATTACTTCTAACATACAGAGGTTAAAAGGCAGTGAGGTGTAACACATTGTGACCTGAAGAATGTCATACTGAAGTGAGGACAGGTAGACAGTGTGATCATGTGATTCTTGTGCTGTTAAACACGTGGTGTTTTGCATAGTTGACTATCATGTATGCTAATGTTTTAGGGTGCTGAATTTCTCTGCCTATAGGTTTTCCATGAAGAAATAAGTAACTTTGATTTTTGGGGGGTTATTCTAGGTTTTCTACACATATTCTGCTATGTATGATAATCTATATAACTGTATTTGTGTATACCTGAATAAACTTACTAACACAGCACTGAGAGGGTTGCCCATTGTCATTCCGAAACTTTGTTTGTAGCAGTTGTCCTGATACTTTAAGAGGCTGAAATTAACACAGAGATCCACTAGACCGATGAAATCTAGAAGAGGTAATGAGAGGTCGTGGTTATCAGTGACTCTTTGTCTCAGAATATTTATTGTACCATCGGTAGGAATGTTGGTAAAGAGGGCTGCGACATCGAAGGAAGCCATGCAGATTGGAAATCAGAGGGAGAAGGTCACCTGAGTGTTTGAGATAGGCCTGATTGTTTGCCCGCCTCACTCAGATGACCAAAACCCACTGACAAAAGATAGTTGCCCAGCCCATTTTCAATGCTACACAAGGAATAAGCTTTGATAACTCTGTTAACTCATAAGTGGGAGGTGTATAATGATCGTGGGTTCACCCGCAGGAAGGAGATGACCTGAGGACCCGCCTGAGGGCGCTGGAGGAGGAGGTTAAGAGTGTCAGGGAACGTCTCCACAATACCAACAAATCCTACAATGCCACACTGGAGGAACTCCATGCCACTGAGAAGCAACTTCAGCAAGCCAAGGGTCAGACACTCCACTTCTGTCAGTAGTAGTAATAGTAGTAGTAGTAGTAGTAGTAGTAGCAGTAGTAGTAGTAGTAGTAGTAGTAATGTAATATTACCGTACCAAATATTAGGCCGAGAATGGGGAATGGGAGGTATTCAATTCTTTGCATCAAGAGCTCTTTACTGGGTCTTTCTTTGAAGGGTCTTCCTTGAAGGGGTCTTCCTTGAAGGGGTCTTCCTTGAAGGGATATTTCTTGAAGGGGTCTTCCTTGAAGAGGTCTTCCTTGAAGGGGTCTTCCTTGAAGGGGTCTTCCTTGATCTACAGATGAGGCAATAGTGTCAGACCACCGCCGTCAGCAGACTGAGGTTGAGAGCCGTGGATTCCTGACGACCGTAGCTGCTCTGCTGTCATCTCCTGACAGACGCGTGTGTGCTGACACCCAGGCGCTGACAGAGAGGATCCAGAGCCTCGTCGCTGCCAACAGAGAGGCTGCCGAGGTGAGACCTGACGCCATCGATGCATTTTAAGTCTGAATTGCCCCAGTCCGAGTCCTCTTCCAACTCCCCTGAGTTCTGATCCTTTAAACGTAAATAAAATCCAGCTGAAAGTGGATTCAGGATCTTTAAAACTAGATAGAAGAGGATTTGATACGATTAAGACTAGACAGAAGAGGATCTGATACCATTTAGACTATACGGAAGAGGATTCAATACTATTAAGACTTGATAGAAGAGTATTTAAGACCATTAAGACTTGATAGAATAGGTTTTGATACCAGTAAGACTAGATAGAAGAGGATTCAAGACCACTAAATCTAAGTGGTAGATATTGTAATCCCACAAAGTATAAGTGGGATAGACTCCCGTCTATGTGTCGTAGACAGACAAGAGAAAACTTCATAGATATGATGTAAATGTTTTTAGAAACCCCACAAGTTGAAGAATAAGACACATAGTGAGGGAACGTTTCGCCAGCCAGTGGCTTCTTCAGTCCGATACAGAGAAGAACAGTTGGAAAATTAGGAGTTTGAGGTAATCAGTCCCTCAGCCTGGAGTCGATGCGTTCCGTCCATCAATCCCTATAAGATCAATCAAGATTGATGGACTGATTATATCGACTTCAGACTGAGGGACTGATTACCTCAAACTCCTTCTGATCTTCACCAGTCTTCTCTGTATAGGACTGATGAAGCCACTGTTTGACAAAACGTTTCCTCAATAAAGACACCCAAGTGTTGCACATGTGTCTGACTCTCAAGTTTATAGATATCTTTAGGCTGGGTATGGTGCCCATTTAGGCTGGGTATGGTGCCCATTTAGGCTGGGTATGGAGCCCATTTAGCCATGATGCTCATTTAGGCTGGGAATGGTGCCTACTTAGGCTGGGCATAGTGCTCATTTAAGCAGGGCATGGTGCCCACTGAGACAGGGCATTGTACCCACAGAGGCTGGGCATGGTGCCCACTGAGACAGGGCATTGTACCCACAGAGGCTGGGCATGGTGCTCACCACAACCTTAACAGCTTCTGCAGAGAAATCAAAATGGTGATTCTGGTTGTCTCTGGCACAGCATGTTGAGAGACTGACCTCCCAGGTCACCAGTCTTGGGGAACAGTCACGCAGACAGTCGGAACTCTACGAGACAGCCGTAAAGAGAGGTCGACAGTCGGAGGCCGACGTACACGCTCTGTCTACCCGCTGTAGACAGCTGGAAGCTGACCACGCTGCCGCTGAGGCTTCACGGGAACACCTGGCCATCCAGAACGAGAAGGTGAGTGGCAACATCGAAGTAAACATTGCAACATCGAAGTAAACATTGCAACATCGAAGTGAGCATTGAAACACCGAGGTAAACATTGCAGTAAATAGTACGCATCCTCAAGGCAAAAAAGACAGGCATTGACAATGGATTGGGCAAAGATTTTTATTAGTGGGTTTGTGTTTGAGAAGGACCTGCCATGTATGGGCTAGTAGGCCTCCTGCAATGCTCCCCCATTCCTATGAGGGAGACTTGCAGCAGGCCTTATGTTCTCATGTCCTTAAATACGTGGATATGAATGGCTGAGTTTGAGAAAGTATGGGCCAGTAGAAAAATAAACACATAAGCAGTATAATGTGATACTACTTATGTGTTTATTTTTCCATTGTGTCGGTATTTTATAATATTTATTTCCATGGGCCAGTAGGCCTGCTGGTCCATACATGTGCCCTTCCAGGTAGTTTCTCCCCTCATACAACGTTTCTGCAGGTGGGACGGGTGCTGACACGGGTGGTGGAGACCCTGGGCCTGGCGGAGATGGGCCACGAAGTCACCAGTGATGCTGAGATGATCATCTGCAGATGTCAACAACTGGTCAAACTTGAAGGGGAGAAGATCGTTGACAAGGTAACGTATTATAAGAAGATGAAAATACTTTACCGACAGTAGGCTTCTTCAGTCAAGTAAAGAGAAGGTAGCAGAAGCAGTAGAGATGTGAAGACGGTGTAATCAGTCCCCTCACCCTTGAAGACGTAGTTTTGAGGTGGTCAGGCCCTCAGTATGGAGTCGATGTGCTCAGATTGAGAGACTGATTACCTTTAACTGTAATTGACTGAGGAAGCCAATGGCTAAAGGAACATTTCCACGATATAGATACCCAAATCATTCATCAAAAACTAACAATAATAATAATAATAAAATAATAATAAAAATAAAAATAATAATAATAATAATAATAATAATAATAATAATAATAATAATAATAATAATAATAATAATAATAATAATAATAATAATAATAATAATAATAATAATAATAATAATAATAATAATAATATATGCACCGAGAGGTATATATCTCAGTATATATACACAGAGAGGTATATATCTCAGTGTATTTACACTGGTAGTTTACATTAATCAGCCTTAATGACCCTCGTTTAGTAGATAGACTTGAAACTCAACCTACCACTTTCATTTAGGGCTGCCTGGGAAACGATAGACACTCCGAGCAGGTACATATCTGCCAACAGATAAGTCAAATACCTACTTGGTACCTATTTAACGTCCCAATTAGAATTCACAGCTTTTGTGATACCTGTCTACAGCATTTGTAGCAAACTGTTGAACTGTTACGAAGTTGTCTTGTAGCTTTATATATATAATATATATATATATATATATATATATATATATATATATATATATATATATATATATATATATATATATATATATATATATATATATATAGCTTTAGAAATCAGTCTCCCTCTATGATAGAAAAATGCTTTGTTGGAACACTTTTTATCATAGCTGGAAGGGATGTAATGTTAGCATAAGTAATGTGTGATGGTGGCTACACATGCTGGGTTAATGCATGTCTTGTTTCTATATCAAGCCAGGGGGTTATCCACCGTTACCATGCTGGCTTAATGAGATTCACCTGACTGTGATTTCACACTAGGAAGGTTAGCATGAGCCGCTACTGTGACCACAAAGACAGGGTGTTAGAGATGTGTCTCAGCATGACTGTGGTGTGATCTGATTCCATTCCCCTCACACCCCATACTAAACTTTCTAGAGTGTATAGAAATACACCTAGATGGGTGGATCTTACTAGACTAGCCTGGTAAAGAGGTTAACCCACTGGCCTGTCATGTGGTTTGAACCCCCACACGAGTCAAAATTAAGACTTTATAACTGCCATAGGAAGGTCATTGAAGTCCATGCTTAAAGGGGAAAACGTGTGTAACTCCATACTCTTAGCACATTTTTACCCGAGACGTTTCGATCCTGGGATCGAAATTATAAATACACGAAATATTTAAAGTTATTTTTTCCCATTTATAGAAAAAAATTCACCCCCAGAAATAAATATTCAATTAATGGTTAAGATTTTACCAAATTCTTTGTGAAATATTCAGCATTGCTTAAGAATCACTCGACGCTAATTTACCTTCAGTAAATATCTCCCAAGTACATACTTCCGTATCCCCTTTCCACTTCTGCATGAGTGTGAGGTCATGTTACATAACATATCCTTGTAACAGAGTGTGACATGAGGAGAGTGAACTATCTAGACATGAACTCTCTCTCCTGTCACCTTGTCAGTTTAGCCTTGTCAATTCTTTTCACCTCTTTCACTATGTTTAGACTCTTACAGCGTCTATACATCACAGTGACTACAAATACAGGTGCTCCCCGACTTACGATGGTTCGACTTACGATTGTTCGACTTACGATAGTTCGACTTACGATATTTCAACTCCACGATGGTGCAAAAGCAAATGCTTCAGATATTAAACCTTGAGATAATCACTCAGCATGAATAATATAATGTATAATATATCTTTATTTCTACAAGTACATGTACAAGGTATACAGACCATAGCCGACATCAGTGACATACTACTATATAGAAAGCCACTTGTTATGCTGAGCATTTCCCACTAATTACGATCATGAATATATCGTAAGTCGAGAAGCATTTGTATATGAAATGTATTATACTGGTAAAGACATGTGTATATCAGACACATATACATATGCTGATATATGGCTGTAAGTCGACACATATTGGAATTAGTGGTATACCTGGAGTATACCTGGAGGGTGTTCCGGGGGTTAACGCCCCCGCGGCCCTGTCCATGACCAGGCCTCCCAGTGGATCAGGGCCCTTCTTAAAATACCCCTGTCGCCTTATTCCTTCTGTCCCTGCCCCTGGCGTCCCTTACCCCTGCAGACGACGACAGTGTACCAGCTGCAGAGGAAGACCAAGGCCCTGAGAGAGGCAGTGGAGAGGAAGGACCTTCACGTAGACATGCTAAGACGTAAACTGGCACTGACGGAGGATGCTGCTAGGGCCTCCAGACACCTTCAGGAGGAGAGAGACGACTTGATAGCCAAGTGAGTGCTCTCAGCTAGCAATCTTGCGACGTTTCGACCACTCTCCCAAAATGCAGCATATACTAGTACCTTTCTTTTATGCTTAGCAATATTTTGTTGTACTTAAACTGCATTTTGCACACTTCAGAAAGAATAATAGTTGTTTGTTTTCCTTGTATGTGAGTGAAACGTTCTGTAAATAATAAAAACGTGCATTACTGCTACCGTTTCTCTGTTTACATCCATTATTCCACATATTTATATCGTTGAGGGACTGCCCACAGGAGTACAGACAGAAATGTAGCAGAAGTAGCTTCTATTGGCATGACGTTTCGCTCTCAGAGTGAAACGTCGTTCCAGTAGAGGCTTGTTCGGGTGTGTTCGATTCTGGGGTAACTTGCTGGTGTGACCCCCGACAGATACAAGCGGCAGTGTAGGATGGTGGAGAGATTGAACGGTGAGGTGTCGGATGCCAGACTCCAGATGAGAGATCTCAAGGCCCAGCTGACGGATGCTGCGGATGAGAAGGTGACCCCTCAACTCTCTCTCTCTCTCTCTCTCTCTCTCTCTCTCTCTCTCTCTCTCTCTCTCTCTCTCTCTCTCTCTCTCTCTATCTATCTATCTATCTATCTATCTATGTATCTCTATCTATCTATTTATCTATCTATCTATCTATGTGTATGTATGCATATATTTCTGATAAGCCTTACTGTTCCATGTCAAAATTTGTGTCATTTTAATTTTTGGTAATTCTCGTTTTTATCATATATTTACCTCTCTCTCTCTCTCTCTCTCTCTCTCTCTCTCTCTCTCTCTCTCTCTCTCTCTCTCTCTCTCTATTCCTGCCCTTCTATTCTCCCCTTTTCCTCCTGCCTCTCTCATTCCTCTCTTCCTCCGTCTAACAGAGCCGGGGGACACAGCAACAGAAGAAGATAGAAGAACTGACAGCAAAAGTAAATGAACTTGATAATATCAGATCTCGACAGCAGAAAAAAATTTCCCATCTTAAGGAACAGGTGAGTCTAGGTGGGCAGTAATAATAATAATAATAATAATAATAATGTTTATTTCTACCAGTACATGATACAACTTATACAGACCATAGCTGACACCAATGACATACTATACAGAAAGTCCCTGGTTATGTAGAGCATTTCCCGCAACTTAGGTTAATTTTGTCCCCCAGGATGCCACCCACACCAGTCTGCTAATACCCAGGTACCTACTTACTGCTAGGTGAACACGGACAGCAGGTGTCTTAAGGAAACACGCCCCAGTGTTTTCACCCGTAAGGGGGAATCGAACCACGGATCTCGGTGTGTGGGATGAGTGCGCTACCAACGCAGCTACGGTACACCTTGATGCTCCATCTTCCATTGTACCACCACAGAGACTACCAGTAGCCCTACCACCACCACCACCACCTCCAATACCACAATACTACCACAATTACCACCACAACTACCCCCTACAACCACCACAACAACAACCATCGACCCTCCACCTACATTACTACCACCACACCTACTCCTACAATCACTACCACCACCACAACTACCACCACAACTACCACCACAACTACCACCACAACTACCACCACAACCACTATCACAAGTCTAAAAAATAATTTTCTTACCAGTTGCTCCACGAATTAACAATGTAAACAAAAGCAAAATCCTTATATAATTCATTTGAAAAATATTCTACGTCTTTTAAAGTACTAATATTAACCTTCTTAAAGATGTATTGAAGTGTCTGTCCCACAACCAAAAGAACCGGGTTGCATCCAGGGCGAAGATGAGAGGCACTACCTGGCCTCCTAACACCTACTGCCACTCTTCAGCGAACAGTAAATAGGTACATGGGTAGGCAGACAGTGATGATAGGTGCGTACAAGTGGGGACTGTCACCTACAGTGGGTGGGGAGCGAAACGTTTCACCTACTGTAGGTGAAACGTCGTATAAGGAATGATTTCTTAGCTATAAAAGGGAAAATGTTGTGAGTGGCATCCTGGAGATAAGGATCGGCGGCCCACAGTAGATATTAGCCACCACACTTTCTGGCTTTCTTGGCTTGTTCTGGCTTTCACAATAAGCAAAGAGTATCAAAGAACCACGATAGAAACAAGCCACACTTCCTGGCTTTATTGGCTTGTCCTGGCTTACAAAATCACGTCAAATGTCAAAACTTCTCTAACGACAATATCTTTTACATCAGGTGAAGGCACACGGGGAACAGATGCTAGAGGAACGTCGTATAAACGAGTCCAATTTGGACGGTATCACCCAAGATATGGCCCTCACCAAGCAAGCCGTGAGGGACCTCACCAGAAGGGAGAAGCAGGTAGGTGCTATGGGGCTGTGAGGTACCTTACCAGGAGGGAGAGAAGCAGGTAGGTGCTGTGGGGCTGTGAGGTACCTTACCAGGAGGGAGAGAAGCAGGTAGGTGCTGTGGGGCTGTGAGGGACCTCACTAGGAGGGAGAAGCAGGTAGGTGCTATGGGACTGTGAGGTACCTTACCAGGAGGGAGAGAAGCAGGTAGGTGCTGTGGGGCTGTGAGGTACCTTACCAGGAGGGAGAGAAGCAGGTAGGTGCTGTGGGGCTGTGAGGTACCTTACCAGGAGGGAGAGAAGCAGGTAGGTGCTGTGGGGCTGTGAGGTACCTTACCAGGAGGGAGAGAAGCAGGTAGGTGCTGTGGGGCTGTGAGGTACCTTACCAGGAGGGAGAGAAGCAGGCAGGTGCTGTGGGGCTGTGAGGGACCTCACCAGGAGGGAGAAGCAGGTAGGTGCTATGGGGCTGTGAGGTACCTCACCAGGAGGGAGAGAAGCAGGTAGGTGCTGTGGGGCTGTGAGGTACCTTACCAGGAGGGAGAGAAGCAGGTAGGTGCTGTAGGGCTGTGAGGTACCTCACCAGGAGGGAGAGAAGCAGGTAGGTGCTATGGGGCTGTGAGGTACCTTACCAGGAGGTAGAGAAGCAGGTAGGTGCTATGGGGCTGTGAGGTACCTTACCAGGAGGGAGAAGCAAGCAGGTGCTCAGGAGCCCTGGTAGTGTATATACACTGAGATGTGTATTTCTCTCAGTGTATATACACTGAGAGGTGTATATCCCAGAGTATATATACTGGTAGTTTATATTAATCACTGTTTTAGGTATTAAAGTAGATGAATGGTTCAGAGAACCGACGAGTTGGTAAATTAGACACATATGCAACACTTGGGTATCTTTATTGAGGAAACGTTTCGCCACACAGTGGCTTCATCAGTCCATACAAAGGAGAATCGTGAAGAACAGGAGAAGTTTGAGGTGGTCAGTCCCTCAACCTTGAGTCGATGTTGTCAGTTGTGTATTATTCCAGCCTCGGAATTGACTTGTGGGTTAGTTGTGTATTGTTCCAGCCTCGGTATTGACTTGTGGGTTAGTTGTGTATTGTTCCAGGAACGGTATTGTGACTTGTGGGTTAATTGTGTATTATTCCAGCCTCGGTATTGACTTGTGGGATAGTTGTGTATTGTTCCAGGAACGGTATTGTGACTTGTGGGTTAATTGTATATTATTCCAGCCTCGGTATTGACTTGTGGGTTAGTTGTGTATTGTTCCAGCCTCGGTATTGACTTGTGGGTTAGTTGTGTATTGTTCCAGCCTCGGTATTGACTTGTGGGTTAATTACGTATTGTTCCACTCATGGTTATTGTGACTTATATGTTACCTGTGAGTTGTTCTATTAACAGCTCTGTGGCTTCATCTCCCAAACAGCTGACAGAGTTCCGTCGAGCGGTGGTGGAACTGATGGGAATGGAAGGTGAACCTGGTGTAGAAGGCGACTATGAAACCATATGTCGCCTGGAACGCATCGTTGGAGCACACAGAGAACTTACAGACCTTTCCAGGAGGCTGGATGAACTTACAGGACCTTCCAGACCCAACAGGTGAGTGGGAGAATTTGGGTTTGTTAAATACACGAGTGAGAGGGGTTGGATTTGAGTGGGTCTTACACATGAGTGAGAGGGATAGATAGGGTTATCAAAGTTTGGGTAGCACTGAAATTGGGTTGGGCAAAATATTTTTGTTAAGGGGGTTTGGAGTTGAGAAGAACTTGCCTAGTATGGACCAGTAGGCCTACTGCAGAGTTCCTCATTTCTTATGTTATTATATAGGCGCAGCATGGCAGTAGGTCTACTGGCCTATGCTAGGCAGGTCCCTCTCAGACGACTTTCAATGGGCCAACGTTTCGCCCTACCCAGAGCTTTGTCAAGTCATGGTGAAGCTCTAAAACCGTGATAATCCATAGGTCTAATACAAAATTTGTAAATAATTTCAATTAAAACCAAATTTTAACTCCGCTATTTTAAAAAATCACACTTTTAGACCTATCGGTGATTATTTTTTTTTTTTTTGGGGGGGAGCCTAAGGCTTTCTCGTAGGCCCTAGGGCACTCTGCCCAGTGGATAACCCAGGCTTGGGTTGGGTGTGCATAAAAATCCACTTGTTGAGGTCCTGGATAATGTGGTTAATTTAAGTCCCAAATACATCAAGTAAAATGATGGTGACACTGTCACTTTCTCTGATGGTGACACTGTCACTTTCTCTGATGGTGACACTGTCACTTTCTCTGATGGTGACACTGTCACTTTCTCTGATGGTGACACTGTCACTTTCTCTGGTGTTGGTGACACTGTCACTTTCTCTGATGGTGACACTGTCACTTTCTCTGATGGTGACACTGTCACTTTCTCTGGTGATAGTGACACTGTCACTTTATCTGGTGTTGGTGACACTGTCACTTTCTCTGGTGATAGTGACACTGTCACTTTCTCTGGTGTTGGTGACACTGTCACTTTCTCTGGTGATGGTGACACTGTCACTTTCTCTGGTGTTGGTGACACTGTCACTTTCTCTGGTGATGGTGACACTGTCACTTTCTCTGGTGATAGTGACACTGTCACTTTCTCTGATGGTGACACTGTCACTTTCTCTGATGGTGACACTGTCACTTTCTCTGGTGATAGTGACACTGTCACTTTCTCTGATGGTGACACTGTCACTTTCTCTGATAGTGACACTGTCACTTTCTCTGATGGTGACACTGTCACTTTCTCTGATGGTGACACTGTCACTTTCTCTGATGGTGACACTGTCACTTTCTCTGATGGTGACACTGTCACTTTCTCTGGTGTTGGTGACACTGTCACTTTCTCTGATGGTGACACTGTCACTTTCTCTGATGGTGACACTGTCACTTTCTCTGGTGATAGTGACACTGTCACTTTCTCTGGTGTTGGTGACACTGTCACTTTCTCTGGTGATAGTGACACTGTCACTTTCTCTGGTGTTGGTGACACTGTCACTTTCTCTGGTGATGGTGACACTGTCACTTTCTCTGGTGTTGGTGACACTGTCACTTTCTCTGGTGATGGTAACACTGTCACTTTCTCTGGTGATAGTGACACTGTCACTTTCTCTGATGGTGACACTGTCACTTTCTCTGATGGTGACACTGTCACTTTCTCTGGTGATAGTGACACTGTCACTTTCTCTGGTGATGGTGACACTGTCATTTTCTCTGGTGATGGTGACACTCACTTTCTCTGGTGATGGTGACACTGTCACTTTCTCTGGTGATAGTGACACTGTCACTTTCTCTGATAGTGACACTGTCACTTTCTCTGATGGTGACACTGTCACTTTCTCTGGTGATAGTGACACTGTCACTTTTTCTGGTGATAGTGACACTGTCACTGGTGATGGTGACACTGTCACTTTCTCTGGTGATGGTGACACTGTCACTGGTGATGGTGACACTCCTTCACTGTCACAAGTGATAGTGAAACTCCCTCACTTTCTCTGGTGATAGTGACACTGTCACTTTCTCTGGTGATAGTGACACTGTCACTTTCTCTGGTGATGGTGACACTATCATTTTCTCTGGTGATGGTGACACTGTCACTTTCTCTGGTGATGGTGACACTGTCACTGGTGATGGTGACACTCCTTCATTGTCACAAGTGATAGTGAAACTCCCTCACTTTCTCTGGTGATAGTGACACTATCTCTCTCACTTTCATGAATGGGACAGTGCCAGGACCCTGACCAGTCGTTCACCTCCCCTGAGGTCACCTTCACGACAGTGCCCCATAGCAGCCAGTTACAAGACTGACACTTCCCCCAGGTGAGCTCTCTTTCTTTCTTTCTCTCTCTCTCTCTCTCTCTCTCTCTCTCTCTCTCTCTCTCTCTCTCTCTCTCTCTCTCTCTCTCTCTCTCTCTCTCTCTCTCTCTCTCTTCACAAGTATTGATAAGTACCTAAGGGTTTAGCGCATCTTGAGAAATTATAATAATAAAAATAATAATGGTAATAATAATAATAATAATAATAATAATAATAATAATAATAATAATAATAATAACAATAATAATAATACATCCACCACCACTACTACCACCACTACCACCACCACTACCACCACCACTACCACCACCACTACCACCACTACCACCACTACCACCACCACTACCACCACCACTACCACCACCCCTACCACCACCCCTACCACCACCACTACCACCACCACTACCACCACCACTACCACCACCACTACCACCACCACTACCACCACCACCCACAGGTTGGTCTTGGATCAAGGTTATCTGGACATGTCTGAGGAGCTCAGAGCCCTGGCAGACGACGCCCACAACCACCGCCCACACGCCCGTGCCGCCCGCCGCCCACCCTCAGCCGCCCACTCTCCACCGCCCACTCACTGCCGACCATCCTCCACCCACTCCAGGACACCCAGCCCTGCCAAACATCCTTCTACTGACGAGGAGGATTATAGCTAGTTGAGAATTGTGGTAACTAGGAATTGTGGTAATTAAGAATTGTGGTAGTTAGGAATTGTGGTAGTTAGTGTTTATGGTACTTAGTTATTGTGGCAGTTAGGATTTATGGTACTTAAGAATTGTGGTAGTTAGGAATTGTGGTTAGGAATTGTTGTAGTTATGAACTGTGGTAGTTAGGATTTATGGTACTTAGGAATTGTGGTAGTTAGAGATTGTAGATGTTAGAGATTGTGGTAATTAGGAATTGTGGTAGTTAGGATTTATGGTACTTAAGGAGTGTGGTAGTTAGGAATTGTTGCTGTTAGGGATTGTATGTAGCTTGGAATTGTGGTATTTAGAAATTGTGGTAGTTAGGAATTGTGGTAGTTTGAAATTATGGTAGTTAGGAATTATGGTTATTAGTTATTTTGGTAGCTAGGAATTGTAGTAGCCAGAAATTGAGACAGGGGTTGTGGTAGTGCACCTAACAGTAAATAGGTACCTGGGTGTTAGTCACCTTACACCTGTCGTCACTGTTCACCTAGCCGTAAGTACCTGGGTGTTAGGTGACTGTTATGGGTGGCATCCTGGGCTATGATATCAGGTAAGGCAGGATAGCAGCTCTCAGCTTAAGGTAGGATAGCTCTTGTAAATTCAATGGTGAAAAAATTAAACCACACTAATTGACAAATAAACAAATAAAAATTTATCCACAGTCTGTATTTATATTACTCCCAATAAAGATGTTTTATTTAAATAAATGACGAATAAAACACATGTGGTACAATTAGATATCTTTATTATAGTGTAATGACAACTCAACCCCCCTGCAGTCACTTATAGGTGAGTATTGGTGAGTACAAGATGTGGTCTGTGTGGCCCTGCAGGTGTTTGCGTCCTGGGTTCACCTGGTCTGAAGTATCATACTAATCAACTTGTTGGCACTGTTTACTATTTTCAACAAGCTTTAGTGGCCCTTAACATCATCAATAAGTTTTAGTGGCCTTTAACATCAATAAGTTTTCATGGCCTTTAACATCCTCAACAAGTTTTTGTGGCATTAAATATCCTTAATAAGCTTTAGTGGCCTTTAATGTCCATTTTAGTTGTCTTTAACATCTTCAACAAGCTTTAGTGGCCCTTAACATCATCAATAAGTTTTAGTAGCTCTTAACATTAATAAGTTTTAATGGCCCTTAACATCCTTAACAAGTTTTAGTGGCCTTTAACATCCTCATCAAGTTTTAGTGGCCCTTAATATCCTCAACAAGTTTTAGTGGCCCTTAACATCGTCAAAACGTTTTAGTAGCCCTTAACATCCTAAACAAGTTTTAGTGGCCTTTAACACCCAAAACACTTTTAAGTGGCCTTTAACAACCTAAACACTTTCTTAGTACACACACAACCCGCACATATAAAAGGAGAGGAGCTTACGACGACGTTTCGGTCCGACTTGGACCGAAACGTCGTCGTAAGCTCCTCTCCTTTTATATGTGCGGGTTGTGTGTGTATTGTTCCAGTCACGGTATTGTGCCTTTTTGTTACTTTCTTAGTACTTTTTGACGCTCTAAACACATTTTTAGTGACCCTAAACACGTTTAAGCAGCCCTTAACAAGCGGTAGTAACCCTTAACAACACTAAATAAGCCTCAATAACCCTTAAAACACCAAGAAGAGGACGGCTCACTCAGTCACTGCCTTTATAAACCACAACAACAACAATGGGAGCCTCTGAGAGCTTCTCCAGACACTGGTTCATATATACCATGTGCATTTTCATATTATTTGCATATATTGCGCCCGGTGTTGGTTCCAAGGGAGGTGAGTCGTGGGCTTCACATTAGAGCCAGAGATGTTCTCTCCTTCCTCGGATCAAACCTGAATTTTTCTCTCATTTTGGCGTGTGTATGCTGCCAGCCATCCATTTGTCTATATCCATTCGTCTTTTATTGCATTTGTCCATCTATTCATTCATTTGTTCGTCTGTCCATCTATCTGTTCATCCATCTACCTATCAATTCATCTATCCACCCATCTATTCATCTATCCGCCTATCTATTCATCTCTCATCCATATATTCATCTATTCATCCTTCCAACTAGCCATCCACCCATCCATTTCTCCATCCATCTGTCTATCCATCCATCTGTCCTACCCATCCATATATCTATCCACCCATCCATATATCTATCCACCCATCCATATATCTATCCACCCATCCATATATCTATCCACCCATCCATATATCTATCCACCCATCCATATATCTATCCACCCATCCATATATCTATCCACCCATCAATATATCTATCCACCCATCCATATATCTATCCACCCATCCATCTATCTGTTCATCCACCTATGTATCCACCCATCTATGTATCTGTCCATTCATGTATTCATCTGTTTATGCATCTTCTCATCCATCCATCCACCCATCTATCCATCAGTTTATCCATACATCTATCCATCTGTTCATCCATCCATCTATCCATCCACCCATCCATCTATCCATCCACCCATCAATCTATCTATGTATCCATTCATCCATCTGTCCATCCATCCATCTGTTCATTGATCCACCCATCTATCCGTCCATCCACCCATCCCTCCCTCCATCTGTCAGTATCTCACAGTTGCTCTGTCATTAGCTTCAACAAACTGGTCGTTTTTACATTGTCATCATCTCGCTACATTCCAATGCACAAAAATAATAGATATATAATATTAATAATTCTGCCATATTTTTTTGTTTTAAATATTCAAGTCCAGCTATGATTCAGTGTTCATCGAGCCATTGTTCAGTCTTGAAAGTGACAATCCAAATGAGTTTTTCGTGAATAAGATACGAAATGCTGCTGACATCTCCCTAAACTTTGATTTAACTCTAACCCCAAATTTATTTCAGAGAAGCGATTGTCCAAAAACTATAGAGCATATTTTACAAATACCAGAACAAAAATAATTTCGGAAGTTGTACAGGTCCGGTATTTATTGTTTGCAGGTTTAATATACCCGGAGATTACCGTGAAATGTGGGGCCGTTTCAATGATTTTCTTCCTCAGCGGAGTGTCGCTGAAGACCGGTGACATCCACACTGCCATGTCACATACTTGGCTGCACCTTTTCGTACAAGTAACTTCGTTTTTTATATACCCTCTACTTGTGAAGATCATGTGCCTTGTATTGCAGAGTCTTTCTGATGTAAATAAGTCTCTTGTAGAAGGGTGAGTATTTTTTGTTTTTCACTATATTGGCTGTCTTCTGCTAAGGTAGGGTAACCCCCAAATAAACACACTTTCAGCATCATTTATTACAAATATCCCAATGGAAATACAAGTACCCCAATGGAAATACGAGGACCCCAAAGGAAATACAAGGACCCCAATGAAAATACGAGGACCCCAAAGGAAATACAAGGACCCCAATGGAAATACGAGGACCCCAATGGAAATATGAGGACCCCAATGGAAATATGAGAACTCCAATGGAAACATGAGGACCCCAATAGACACAAGGACCCCAATGGAAATAAGTCACTCTGTCTGATTTTTTTTAGTTATCCTGGGTAATTTACACATGTTACTATGTATGATAATTGTATGTACATGTACCTGTATCTAAATAAACTTAATAGGTGTCTTGTGACAAATGAACAGATATCACAATTCAGTGACTCCCTGAACAGTAACATTCTCACCTCTCCAGAGTGCAGGCACTGTACTTCCCACTTCCTTAATTCAAGTCCAACTAACTTGCTTCCCCTGAATCCCTTCATAAATGTTACCTTGCTCACATTCCAACAGTACATCAAATCTTTAAACCTACTGGTCTCCACTTATTCCAATCCATTACACTCACACACACCTGCAGAATGCTGAAGCCTGTATCATCTCTTCCTAGAATAACCCTTACCTCTCCTTCCTTTCACTCCAGATTTATTCATTCTCTTTGTCATCATTATTCTGCTCCATTCTCTGAATGTTCAAACCACCTCACCAACCCTTTCTCCACCCTCTGAACAATACCTTACATAACCCCATTCTGGCTTCTGATTTCAAATCTCCAAATTCTCTGCATAATATTCACACCATTGTTACGACTTATATATTGTAACTTAAATAAAAAGGTCCTGGCTCCT
Source organism: Cherax destructor (assembly GCA_009830355.1). Lineage (NCBI taxonomy): Eukaryota > Metazoa > Arthropoda > Malacostraca > Decapoda > Parastacidae > Cherax > Cherax destructor. Next base: position 47,874 of record WNWK01005132.1, on the reverse strand, counting down.
AAATGGCTGCTCAATCTGCTGTCTAGGGGCATTTAAATTACACTGAAAAAATACAGCAACTCTAGGGCCAGTTTGCACTCATATGTTCAACAATATTAATTATTATACGAGGAAGGACATTAAAACTCACCTATACAAAAATATATCTATATTAATAGTAACTTATATACAACTTACAAACTACTGCAAAACAACATCACCTTAACTCCAGTTCACATTAGCTCACTAGCACACTGCTACTAGTGAGATAAATAAATAAACATTTATGAACAGGGAGGCTCCATGACACCCCCCTTTCTGCAGGCTACTTAGCCTACAGTTAAAGTGTTAAATATTCTCCAAAATACAGGCCATTGCACACACTAGGGCCTTACAAATAAACATGAGAGAACTTCAACACTAATAAAATTATCGTATACACTAAAAACTTACCAAAATTACCTACTCACACTGCCACCCAAACATGATGACTTCACCCCGTCACCACTCATCTCATACTAACTCACCAACACCTCATCTGCTACTGTCCTGGCCACTGCCTGACTGACAGGAATAAAACACGTCCGGATTCAGAATAATATTCAGAATAATACTGGAGCTATAAAGTATTATATAAATTTTACTGCAGCACACTGTCTCCAGCCTCCTCATCACTGCAATGTTCAAAACCCATGCCTCACACCCATGTACATAAATGTTGGTACCACTATAGTACAGTGGTACCCCGGATTTCGTACAGCTCCCAACTCGAACAATTATGTATGTAATTGTATTTTTGTAAGTCTATTTTTTAGGGTCTGAAACTGATTAATCTAATTTACATTATTCCTTATGGGAACAAATTCGTTCAGTAACGGCCCTCGAACAATCTTCTGGAATGAATTATTGACGAAATCCGGGGTACCACTGTACTCTGGTACTTTTCAGTGTCATATGGTGTTCCATAGCTCGATCGCTAGCACACTCAACTCACACACTGAGGTCTGAGAATCAATCCCCCGGTATGGCTGAAAAACATTAGGACGTGTTTCCATAAGACACCTGCTGTCCATGTTTACCCATCAGTAAAATGGGTACCTAAGTGTTAGTCGACTGGTGTGGGTCACATCCTGGGGCAAAATTGACCTAATGCACAATAAAATGTAGCATTAGTTGCACTTGTGTCCTTTTACCTAACATGTCAGTAATTTAACAATATTATTGCAATAATAATAATACATAATAATAATAATAATAATAATACATGATGTGTCTAATCTTCAAACACCCATACGTACATAATTATAAATATTCTTGCTTGCAAATGGGTCACTTATGAAGCAATTCAGTACGTATTTTAAACCATCCATACGCAGTATAAACACGTGTTGAAAATGGCCATCCCGGGAAGTTCTGTTTTTATTTGGAATATACAGCTAGGTCACGATTAGTCTGAATAATGAATCCCATGAACTGGTCACATTCAAATTCGTGCCGTTCAAATTATGTGTGATTTTTACCCACAGTTTATAGAGTTTGGGGGGACTAGCATTAATTTTAATTTGCACTAAATCAGAATTCACACTAATCGAGACCTGACTGTAATAATTACATAAAAATTACTTGTTTGTTAGTTGAAACACTAGAAATGTAACTTGTTTTAAACTTGAAACAAATAAATGTAACTTGTTTATAAGTTGAAAAAGAAGTAATGTAATTTGTTTATAAGTTGAGGATGTGCAGTAATAATATCTGGCATTATTGGTTCAGTCTACTGGTTGTGAGCTGCATGCCGCCCCCTGTCTCATCTGCCGTCATCCTCACTCGAGCCTGTGGAGGAAACGTGGCGGCAGCAGTCTTCAACTCCATCGTCGGGAGTTTTCTCGGCCTGTTCTTGACTCCCTTGTCTCTGAGGATGTGGGTGAGTGGCGAGGCTCTTATTCGTACCTGGCTTCGATGCCCTCCCGTTGAAATTCTAATACACACCACGATGCTCATTGCCTCTGCTATTTTGTCCACTCTCATGACCTTCATAATCCTTCTACATACAGGATAGTAACGGACATTGGTAGAGGTCCATTATTTGTTCGCCACATCTGTTTACTCTGTCCCCTTTCTCTTCGTGTAATTGCATTAGACATACTGCCATTACAATTGCAGTATTGGTCATGATAGGTTATTTATCATTTAAATTTCTGGTTTTAATTGTTACTATTGTTTGAAGAGCTAGCAGTGCAGTGTAGTTTATACATACACTAAATATAAACATTGATAATTTATAATTATATGGAGAAGAGAGGAGTGTAGAGGAAAGAGAGAGATTTTTGATGTTAAGTGAATGTATAGGAACTTTTGAACCAAGTGAGAGTAATTGTGGTATGGGACCTAAATGCTAAAGTAGGAGAAACATTTACAGAGGGTGTGATAGGTAAGTTTGGGGTGCCAGGTGTAAATGATAATGGGAGCCCTTTGATTGAACTTTGTATAGAAAGGGGTTTAGTTATAGGTAATACATATTTTAAGAAAAAGAGGATAAATAAGTATACAAGATATGATGTAGGGTGTAATGACAGTAGTTTGTTGGACTACATATTGGTAGATAAAAGACTGTTGAGTAGACTTCATTATGTACATGTTTATAGAGGGGCCACAGATATATCAGATCACTTTTTAGTTGTAGCTAAAGTGAGAGTAAAAGGTAGATGGGATACAAGTAAAATAGAAGCAGCAAGTAAGAGAGAGGTGAAGGTTTATAAACTAAAAGAGGAGGCAGTTAAGGTAAGTTATAATCAATTATTGGAGGATAGATGGGCTAGTGAGAGTATAGGCAATGGGGTCGAAGATATATGGAGTAGGTCTAAGAATGTAGTGTTAGAGGGTTCAGCAGAAGTTTGTGGTTACAGGAAAGTTGGTGTGGGAGGGAAGAAAAGTGACCTACTCACCCTATACTAAATACTCATACTGTAACAAACTTTCAAACCCAATATTATTTTACTTAAGATAATCTCAATTTTATATGTCATCCTCCTTAACACTTGTTGCAATTTCATATCATCATATTGTCATTTAAAATATAGTTTCATCATTTTGTTAATTTGAAATAAAATATATAACTAGAAGAAACTCAATAAATTTTTCTAGTATTGTTATTATACTAGTATAGCATCAACATACTGTAACTTGAAATAAAATATGCAACTAGATTAAACTCAACCAATTTCTCTTGTATTGTCTTTTAATCAATTTCTCTAGCATTAAGTACTTAGTGAATAAGTCCTTAGAATAAACTGCCCCTAATGCCATGGCATGCCAGTGGCTCTCCTTGCATTACAGTTTTATAATTGTAACTACCAATAACAATGTACACTTGTAACATGCATCGAAATAAAAATATTATTATATTATTATTATTATATGATTATTATTATTATTATTATTATTATTATTATTATTATTATTATTATTATTATTATTATTATTATGTAAAGAGAGTAGTAAGGGAGAAAAAGTTAGCATATGAGAGGTTTTTACAAAGTAGAAGTGATGCAAGGAGGGAAGAGTATATGGAGAGAAAAAGAGAGGTTAAGAGAGTGGTGAAGCAATGTAAAAAGAGAGCAAATGAGAGAGTGGGTGAGATGTTATCAACAAATTTTGTTGAAAATAAGAAAAAATTTTCGAGTGAGATTAATAAGTTGAGGAAGCCTAGGGAACAAATGGATTTGACAGTTAAAAATAGGAGAGGAGAGTTATTAAATGGAGAGTTAGAGGCACTGGGAAGATGGAGGGAATATTTTGAGGAATTGTTAAATGTTGATGAAGACAGGGAAGCTGTGATTTCGTGTATAGGGCAAAGAGGAATAACATCTTGTAGGAGTGAGGAAGAGCCAGTTGTGAGTGTGGGGGAAGTTCGTGAGGCAGTGGGTAGAATGAAACGGGGTAAGGCAGCTGGGATTAATGGGATAAGGATAGAAATGTTAAAAGCAGGTGGGGATATAGTTTTGGAGCAGTTGGTGTTATTATTTAATAAATGTACTTACACTTAGGTCACACTACACATTCATGTACAAGCATATACAGTGGACCCCCGGCTAACGATCACCACGGAAATCGTACAATTATGTAAGTATAATATTGTAAGTGCTTGTGGAAGTGTATTTTTGGGGGTCTGAAATAGACTAACCTACGTGACATTATTTCTTAAGGAAGTAAATTCATTCGGTAATGGCACTTAAGCAGGCTTCTGCAATGAATTTTGATCGTTAGCCAGGGGTCCACTGTATATACTATACACACCCCTCTGGGTTTTCTTCTATTTTCTTACTAGTTCTTGTTCTTATTTCCTCTTATCTCCATGGGGAAGTGGAACAGAATTCTTCCTCCGTAAGCCATGCGTGTCGTAAGAGGCGACTAAAATGCTGGGAGCAGGGGGCTAGTAACCGCTTCTCCTGTATATGTTACTAAATGTGAAATGAGAAACTTTCGTTTTTCCTTTTGGGCCACCCTGCCTCGGTGGGAAACGGCCGACATGTTGAAAGAAAGAAAGAAATGTATGGGAGAGGTTAAGGTACCTAGGGATTGGCAGAGAGCATGCATAGTTCCTTTGTATAAAGGCAAAGGGGACAAAAGAAAGTGCAAAAATTATATGGGAATAAGTCTGTTGAGTATACCTGGTAAAGTGTATGGTAGAGTTATTATTGAAAGAATTAAGAGTAAGACAGAGAGTAGGATACCAGATAAACAATGAGGTTTTAGGAAAGGTAGGGGGTGTGTAGACCAAGTGTTTACAGTGAAACATATAGCTGAACAGTATTTAGATAAGGGTAAAGAGGTTTTTGTGGCATTTATGGATTTGGAAAAGGCATATGACAGGGTAGATAGGGGGGCAATGTGGCAGATGTTGCAGGTGTATGGAATAGGAGGTAGGTTACTGAAATCAGTGAAAAGTTTATACGAAGATAGTGAGGTTCAGGTTAGAGTATGTAAGAGAGAGGGAGATTATTTCCCAGTAAAACTAGGTCTTAGACAAAGATGTGTGATGTCACCGTGGTTGTTCAATATATTTATAGATGGGGTTGTAAGAGAAGTGAATGCGCAGGTGTTGGCAAGAGGTGTGGGGTTAAAAGATAAAGAATCTAACTCAAAGTGGGAGTTGTCACAGTTGCTCTTTGCTGATGACACTGTGCTTTTGGGAGATTCTGAAGAGAAGTTGCAGAGGTTGGTGGATGAGTTTGGTAGGGTATGTAAAAGAAGAAAATTAAAAGTGAATATAGGAAAGAGTAAGGTGATGAGGATTACAAAAAAATTAGGTGATGGAAGATTGGCTATCAGATTGGAGGGAGAGAGTATGGAGGAGGAGAATGTATTCAGATACAGTGGTACCTCGACTTACGATGGTCCCCAAACTCACCCTTTTATGTAAGTTTATTTTTTTAAATGCTTTTTTAAGTGTAATTTTGGGGGTCTAAAAGGACTAGTCTATTTTACATCATTCCTTATGGGGATAAATTCGTTTGGTAATGGCACTTGAACATCGTTCTGGAATGAAAAAATATCGTAAGTCGAGGTACCACTGTAGTATTTGGGAGTGGACATGTCAGCAGATAGGTCTATGAAAGATGGGGTGAATCATAGAATTGATGAGGGGAAAAAGGTGAGTGGTGCATTGAGGAGTTTGTAGAGACAAAGAACTTTGTCCATGAAAGCAAAGAGGGGAATGTATGAGAGTATAGTTATACCAACATACTTGTATGGGTGTGAGGCATGGGTTGTGAATGTTGCAGCAAGGAGAAGGCTGGAGGCAGTGGAGATGTCATGTCTGAGGGCAATGTGTGGTGTGAATATAATGCAGAGAATATGTAGTTTGTAAATTAGGAGGAGGTGCGGGATTACTAAAATTATTATCCAGAGGGCTGAGGAGGGGTTTTGAGGTGGTTCGGACATGTAGAGAGGATGGAACAAAATAGAATAACTTTGAGAGTGTATAAATTTGTAGTGGAGGGAAGGCAGGGTAGGGGTCGGCCCAGGAAAGGTTGGAGGAGGGGTAAACGAGGTTTTGTGTGCAAGGGGCTTGGACTTTCAGCAAGCATGCTTAAGCGTATTTGATAGGAGTGAATGGAGACAAATGGTTTTTAGGACTTGATGTGCTGTTGGAGTGTGAGCAAGGTAGCATTTGTGAAGGGATTCAGGGAAACCAGCAGGCCGGACTTGAGCCCTGGAGATAGGAAGTACAGTGTCTGCACTCTGAAGGAGGGGTGTTAATGTTGCAGTTTTATAACTGTAGTGTAAGCACACCTCTGGCAAGACAGTGATGGACTGAATGATGATGAAAATTTTTTCTTTTTCAGGCCACCCTGCCTTGGTAGGAGACAGCCGATGTGTTAATAAAAAATAAATATATATACAGTGGTCCCTTGACTTTCGATCGGTCCGACTATCGGTGATTTCGAGTTTCGATGGCTTTTTTCGGTCAAATTTTCCCTCACCAACCGGTCATTCCTTCGATTATTGGTCCGGGTACCAGACCTGTCCGCCTGCCCGCTCTTGCATGCCTCACCACGCAGGTGTCGTGATCCAGTCTAGCGTTGTTTACCATTGAGAAAACATTACCCAGAGTACTCATTCAAACTTAACTCCTACAATGTTGCTTGAGGAATATGGGGACACTGACAAGAGCACCGCCCTCTGCCACCATCTCCTCCACGGTAAGTAAATATTTCTTATTTATATAAGTGTGAATATTTATTATTTATAAATTAAAGTGTAAATATTTCTTATTTATAAATTAAAGTGTAAATATTTCTTATTTATAAATTAAAGTGTAAATATTTCTTATTTATAAATTAAAGTGTAAATCTTTCTTATTTTTTTTTTTTTCAAACAAACAAATTTTATTTCATTGCAGATTACATAGGTATCGGTAGTTACAATGTAAATTGAGTGCAAGGAGAGCCACTGACATGCCATGGCATTAGGGGCAGCTTATTCTAGTCCTTAAAAACTATGTACTTAATATTAGAGAAATTTATTGAGTTTATTCTAGTTAAAAATTATTTTCAAAATTACAATATGATGAAATTTTACTGTTTAAATTATTATATAATGATATTAGATATTAGATTGTTACAGGTGTTAAGATTCTTGAATGATAATATGGAATTGAGATTATCTTAAGGAAAATAACATTGAGCATTTATAAATTATGCACATTGTTTGTGTGATACTGGTGGTGGCTTTCTGCTGCCGCCGACCACCACCACTGCTTATGGTCAGTGGCCCTTATACCCAATAACAACAACACTACCACCAGTCTTTACATTCGTAATGACATATTTTGTTCATTCTAGAGTATATATCATGTTTCTATGTTATTAATATTGTTTATTATGTCATATTAGGTGAATTGTGCTAGATAAATAAGCTGTAGAGTTGATATTATTGTCATATTGAGGGACTATCTTGTCCTGCCTCCAAACAAACTCTCCCGACTCTCTCATACGCCAACAAGAGTCTTCAGTAAAGGTAAAACTTATTTAACTGTTCATTTGTCCATTATAATTAGTGCTTTATATTTATTTCTCATTGTATTCTGTATGTAAAACTATAGTACGTACAGTGAACCCCCGGTGTTCATGATGCTCCAAACTCGAACAATTATGTAAGTGTATTTTTGTAAGTGCTTTTGTAAGTGTATTTTTGGGGGTCTAAAAGGACTAGTCTAATTTACATTATTCCTTATGGGAATAAATTTGTTTGGTAATGGCACTTGAACAGCATTCTGGAACGAAAAAATCACGAACACCGGGGGTCCACTGTATTTATTCTTTAAAAAAATGATTTTTGTGAATATTTTTGGGTGGAAACAGATTAATTGTATTTACATTATTTCTTATGGAAATTAGGTTTCAGCTTTTGAAATTTTCGAGTTAAGGTCTAGCTCCTGGAACGGATTATGACCGAAAGTCGAGGGACCACTGTACAGTGGACCCCCGGTTTTCGTACTGCTCCCAACTCGAACAATTATGTAAGTGTATTTTTGTAAGTGCTTTTTTAAGTGTATTTTTGGGGGTCTGAAACGGACTAATCTAATTTACGTTCGTCCTTATGGGAACAAATTCGTTCGGTAACGGCACTCGAACAGCATTCTGGAAAGAATTATTGACGGAAACCGAGCGTCCACTGTACTACATATACAGGCAGGTATATACATTGTGCCTACCTATGTGGAGGGTATTCTGGGGATCAACCTCCCTGTGGCTCAGTCCACGACCAGGTCTCCCAGTGGATCAGGGCCTGATCAACCAGGCTGTTGAGAAGAAACATGGCTTGTAAACCAGGGTGCCCAGCTGATGTGGCATTTGTGGCTGAGTGGAAAAGAGCGTCAGTTGGGGACCTTGCCAGTCTTCCTGTAGTGGGTTCGAATCCAGCTGATATAAGGGACACCCATCACTAGTCTGTTTTATTGAGGATTTACTCTATTTGTTAATTAGGATTTTGTTTACTTGTATTTATTTAATGTATTTATTTTTAATTTAATATATTTAATGTATTTATTTTTAATGTTTAATGAATCCTTTCAATTTGGACGCATGTATGACAGGTTTCGGGGAAATTGGTTAACTGGACTTGAGTCCTTGAGATGGGAAGTACAGTGCCTGCACTCTGAAGGATGGGTAAGAATATTACAGTCCTGGAGGTGGGAAGTACAGTGTCTGAACTCTGAAGGATGGGTAAGAATATTACAGTCCTGGAGATGGGAAGTACAGTGTCTGAACTCTGAAGGATGGGTGAGAATGTTACAGTCCTGGAGGTGGGAAGTACAGGGTCTGCACTCTGAAGGATGGGTGAGGATGTTATAGTCCTGGGAGTGGGAAGTACAGTGCCTGTCCTGCAGGCGGGAAGTGCAGTACCTGCACTCTGAAGGATATGTGGGGATGATATAGCCAAGAGAGTCATCTGAACTGTGATGTCAACATTCTTCTGGCAAGACAGCAATTGAATAAATGATGGTGAATGTGTTTCCTCTTTTTTCCATCTCCCTACCCCAGTGGGAGACAGCTGGTGTGGTTAAAACAAAAATCTAATACAGTAATCTACTTTTTATTAAAAAAATTCATTTCTTTGCAGCTTGGTGTGTCTGCATCCATCCCAGTCATTGATACAGTCATGTATCTTTTACTCACAGTTCTGTTACCTCTTTGTGCTGGTCACTTATACCAGAGAAGAGGTCACGGTCTGGTCACTGTGCCTCAGGGATCATCCTTGGCAGTTGTGGGGCAGTGGATGCTGCTCCTCATTATATATTCAACTTTCTGTGATATGTTCAGATCATCAAAATTAGAAGAACTGCTTCCACGAATGGCCAGCACAATATTTATAGGTAAATTTAATATTGTGTATTATTTTCTGAAGTTTTGTTTCAGTATTTCTTAGCAATAGGTAATAATTATTACAGTCCTTTGTGTTTTATATCTCTTAGTGTCTATACATCTGGAAGAGTAGTATATAGTAGGTCCCTGCTTATACAGCACGGTAGGTTCCAGGCTACTGCTGTACAGGAGGGCCCTATTTATACAGCAAGTTAGATTCCAGGCTACTGCTGTACAGGAGGGCCCTGCTTATACAGCAAGTTATGTTCCAGGTAACTGCTGTACAGGAGGGCCCTGCTTATACAGCAAGTTATGTTCCAGGCTACTGCTGTACAGGAGGGCCCTGCTTATACAGCAAGTTAGATTCCAGGCTACTGCTGTACATGAGGGCCCTGCTTATACAGCAAGTTATATTCCAAGCTACTGATGTACAGGAGGGCCTTGTTTATACAGCAAGTTAGATTCCAGGCTACTGCTGTACAGGAGGACCCTGCTTATACAGCAAGTTAGGTTCTGGGTTGCTGCTGTACAGGAGGGCCCTGCTTATACAGCAAGTTAGATTTTGGGCTACTGCTGTACAGGAGGGCCCTGCTTATACAGCAAGTTAGGTTCCAGGATACTGCTGTACAGGAGGGCCCTGCTTATACAGCAAGTTAGGTTCCAGGCTACTGCTGTACAGGAGGGCCCTGCTTGTACAGCAAGTTAGGTTCCAGGATACTGCTGTACAGGAGGGCCCTGCTTATACAGGAAGTTAGGTTCCAGGATACTGCTGTACAGGAGGGCCCTGCTTATACAGCAAGTTAGGTTCCAGGATACTGCTGTACAGGAGGGCCCTGCTTATACAGCAAGTTAGGTTCCAGGATACTGCTGTACAGGAGGGCCCTGTTTATACAGCAAGTTAGGTTCCAGGCTACTGCTGTACAGGAAGGCCCTGCTTATACAGCAAGTTAGGTTCTGGGCTACTGCTGTACAGAAGGGCCCTGCTTATACAGCAAGTTAGGTTCCAGGCTACTGCTGTACAGGAAGTCCCTGCTTATTCAGCAAGTTAGGTTCCGGGCTACTGCTTATACAGCAAGTTAAGTGAGCAATAGAGCTAGGCCTAAAAAATGCATACACAGTACTCATATTACTTACCTTAAAATATTTTCATCCTTAGCTTATAGTGAGTATTGAATATATTTATTGTAGGAAGTCTGAATAAATGAAGAATGGGTATACAGTGGACCCCGGTGTTCGTGATGCTCCAAACTCGAACAATTATGTAAGTGTATTTTTGTAAGTGCTTTTGTAAGTGTATTTTTGGGGGTCTAAAATGACTAAGCTAATTTACATTATTCCTTAAGGGAACAAATTCATTTGGTAATGGCACTTGAACAGCATTCTGAAACGAAAAAATCACGAACACCGGGGGTCCACTGTAATTGGAAACTGCTGTATTAGTGAAACACCGTAAAGCGAAGTGCTGTAAAGCGAGACCTTCATGTACCTCAATAGTTGCACAGTATATTTCTTAGTGTATTTACACAAGAACATGCATATCTCTTAGTGTATTTACACCGATGGGTGTGTATTTTTTGGTGTACATTATACACTAGTAGGTCTTTATTTCCAACTCTATACAGCCTCTCCTCACTTAATGACGGAGTTCCGTTCCTAAGACCACATCAGTACACTGAGAGTTTACTTAAATCAATATTTTAGGTACGTATTAAGCTATTCTTGACTGGGTTGTATAAGTGTTATGAAGCCTTAACAACCCTTATGCAGAAGATAGACTTCAAACTTAGCAAACCAACCAGGCTTACCATTTGTTTATATAATCTTGAGGTGCATATTCGTAGCATTAAATTTGTAATGATTCAGTCAAATTATGTTTAGTTTTTCCTGTGTTTACAAAAATATTTAATTTTTAGCTTTTGTGCTCTCAGAAAATTAGTTTAATAAAGCATGGAATGGGCGGGATTTGAACCACTCCATAGCTTATGTCTAGTTTTAAGTAGTGTGTGAGCATTAGGATTACTCTGCCTGAAGTGCTCAGGCATGTTAGTGGCTTTCTTTATGCTTAATAATATTACACTACATGTAAACTTCACATTGTTTACTATGCAAAGAAATAAATTTTTGAATTTGAAAGGCAAGTGCATAAGCCGGGAGTCTCAGGACCAGATTGGTTTGTTTACAGCCTTGCTGTTACGATTTTATGGGTCTTAATTCTTCTTCTTTCAACACACCCGCCACATCCCATCGAGGCAAGGTGACCTAAAAAGAAAAACAAAAGTTTTCCATTTTAAATTTAATAATTTATACAGAAGGTATTACTAGCACCTTGCTCCCATCATTTTAGTCACCTCTCATGACACGTGTGGCTCACGAATGAGTCTTAATTATTTTAATATTTACTGTGCATCGTTGTTTTGCAGTGGTGTGCATGCAGTGTGCATTGCTGTGTGCAACATGGTGGGTGTGTCAGCGGTGGCTGGTGGGCTGGTTCACCCGCGGCGACACCTTGGCAATAATGTTCTGTTCTACACACAAGTCACTCACACTAGGTCAGTTTCCCTTCAGTCTTTGTGTCATCTATAATAATAATAATAATAATAATCTTTATTTCTACCAGTACATGATACAACTTATACAGACCATAGCTGACATCAGTAACATACTATATAGAAAGTCCCTTGTTATGCAAAGCATTTTGGGAAAATTAGGTCACTTTTCTCCCCAGGATGTGATCCAAACCATTTAACTAACACCCAGGTACCTATTTACTGCTAGGTGAACAGTAACAGCAGGTGTAAGGTGACCCAAGGTAGAATAACCTTTACCAAAGGCAGAATGACTTTCACCCATAGTAGAATGACTTTCACCCAAGGCAGAATGACCTTTTCCCAAGGTAGAATGACCTTCACCCAAAGTAGAATAATCTTCACATAAGGTAGAATGACCTTCACCCAATGTAGAATGACCTTCACCCAAGATAGAATGACCTTCACCCAGATAGAAGGACCTTCACCTAAAGTACAATGACCTTCACCCACTGGTCACAGACTGGGCAGTGGGGGCCTTAACCCCAGAAACCCTCTCCAGGTATACTCCAGGTAAGGTAGAATGACCTTCACCCCCCATCACCCCCCCCCCAAAAAAAAAAAGAAGAAGAAACATATTCCCCATCATTTACTCAGTCACCATCTATACTTTCCCCTAATTCGAATAACAATTATTATATAAATATTATTCATCACTTGCAGAAATAAAACCTCAATTATTGCACCTTTATTAGACAATTATTTATGTCAAGTATTTCTTGTACGAATATGGTTATCTCTCACCCCAAGTTCCTCTATATATGTACTCAAATTCATTTTCAAATTTTTATTCTTTATGTTGTACATGAATAATGTACAACACAAAAAAAATTATTATGCCTATTTTTTTATTACAAGTAACAAAAAATTGTTAGGCACAAGATTAAGCCACTGATTTGCAAATGAATTTTGGGCAATGCAAATGCATCGAGGAATTTTTGGGGAAATATGATTGCAAGAGTGCACTCAGGGTTGAAGAGCATGCGGAAAAGCGTCCAGAATGGAGGCTTATCAACTGTAAACACGCTCGCAGTAGAATATACTAAACATTGCATTGTCTATGATTAAGATATGTACGTACTACTTTTTTTTCAGCATGATACAACATTTGTACAAAGGTGGAAGACATTTAGGTGTGCATGCAGAAAGACCATTAATATGCAGAGTATTTCAGGCAAACTTAACACTAACTTAAGATTAATAAGGCAATGACAATTTGAGTGGTTTTATACATACAATTCTCTTAGGTGAGTGTATATGTATATTCTATACATAAATCATGTATATTTTTTGGGGGGGAATGATGTCTTTTAATATTGTTTACAGGCATACCTCACTAATATGGCGGGTTAGGCTCCAGACAGCTGCTTTAAAGCAAATCACACCTTTTTTTTCACTTGCCAGTGTATATAAAAACTTAAAAGCATGTTTACACTATCATTTATTAAGTGTTCAATAACCCTAGGCCTAAAAAAAATGCAAAACTAAAAATAATAAAAAAATATTGAAAATTAATGAAAACATCTTAAGAGCAAGGCAAGCACCAAAAATAAACATATATATATACAATTAACAAGGTGTGTCTGTATGTAATTTATGCATTAACTGCAAGGGCAATTTTTAATGTTTTATGTACGTATTTTGTTATTCATGTTTATGTAAACTTTAGCATGCTTGTTTTATCGTGGTTGTTCTTTTTGTGATATGATTTATGAATGCTTTTGACATTCTCAAAAGAATAGTCATTCAAGATTGATAAAATCCAAAATTGTATAAATAATTTGTTATTATGATTATTATTATTACAGTGGACCCCCGCCTAACGAGCACCCCGGAAATCGTACAATTATGTAAGTATAATATTGTAAGTGCTTGTGGAAGTGTATTTTTGGGGGTCTGAAATAGACTAACCTACGTGACATTATTTCTTAAGGAAGTAAATTCGTTCGGTAATGGCACTTGAGCAGGCTTCTGGAATGAATTTTGCTCATTAGGCGGGGGTCCACTGTATTACTGTTGTTTTATTATTATTACTATTGTTTTTATTATTATTATTGTTTTATTATTATTATTAATTATTATTATTATTATTTTTATAGAATATTAGTTTTTTGGAAGGACAGTTTTTAAATATTTTTTATCTAATTTTGTGGACACATTACAGGTCTTCCTATACTGCGTATATTGGTGTCGGAAGTGACGGCATTGGGAGAGTTGGCGCTTCCCCTCTTAGTGTATCACCCGCTGCAGATGGTGCTTGGGGGAACCCTCACCCCACGCCTCACTGCCTGGGCTCAATACAGGTCTCACAGGTCAGGCATTTGTCCAGGAATGCTGCTCTTTTTGTCTCTGTCTCATGAATGTGTAAGATGATAGGTGAAGCTTACGAACTTTTGCTTACATTTGGTGTACTTGTGAGGTTATTTTCTTGTGTGTTTCTTAAGAGTTCTTAGTACAATGGCAGCACCAAGAAGGGACAAGTGGGAGGTCAAAGACCCCAACACCCCCTAAATAATAATACTAATAATATTTGCTGTTTAGTGAGACATTTGAACTGTCATATGTCCACACCTCTGGCAAAACAGTGATAGTGTGAGTGATGGTAGAAATATTTCTTTTTCGGGTCACCCTGCCAGCATGTTAACCCTTTGGGGGTCCCAAGGCCCTCTCCAAAACTCGTTCTCAGGGTCGCAAATTTTTCGGAAAAAAAATAACTTATTTTTTCTAATGAAATGATAGAGATTTTTTTTACGATCATAACACCACCAAAATTATGAAATTTGATGGAAAACTAACGAAATTATGCTCTCGCGAAGTTAGCGGTATCAATGACATTTACGCATCGGCGATTTCGCCCACTTTGAGCCCCATTTTCGGCAAATTCCAATGTTTCAGTCCACTAAAATTATAGCTATTTCGCTAGAATTCCATTTGTTCTATCAATTGAGTATAAGAAACTGCCAATTTACCGATTTGAAGTACCTAATAAGGTGGTCAGAAATTTGCAATTTGGCGAATTTCACACAAATTTCAAAAGATGCTAATTTCAAAATAGGGTCCAGAATAAACAAGACAGACATTCCTGGCACTAAAATAACATTTTATCTGTTCATTAGTCACGTCTCCAGGCCCCTCTTACATTACTTTTGCTTTCCATTTTGAATTTTTATTCTCACAAAAAATAAAAGATTTACTGTTATGTATACAACTGCATCATTGTAAAAATGGTATAAATAATATCAGCGCACTTGTGCAAGAATATTAGACCACCCAGTTAATGTGTATTGGACACATGGCGTGATTTGTTTACTCTTGAACATCAGCAAAAATCGAACATTTTTGCTACTTTGCGCTCCATTTCAAGGCACTTGTCATTGTGAAACCAGTCAAAATTATCTCTATTTCTGTAACATATCATCCATTTTATCGAATGAGACTAAGAAAATGAGTATACAAGCATAAATACTATACGTAAATAGACTGCAAAGTCGCTGTTTTAAACCAAAAACACGGTCAGAGTTTTTTTTTTCCTCATTATGCACTGTGTGGTGCAGGATTTTTTTTATACTGCGCACACTAACCGCACAGACCCATTCTCTCACATCTAGGCCTACCAGCCTGTTTCCACTTGATTTGAGGGCGCTAGAATTTAGGCGTACTAGTACGACAAAAACCCTAGTACGTAAGCCGTACTAGTATGGCCGAAACCCCGAAAGGGTTAAAATAATAATAATTTTTATTTATCTTATTAACACATTGGCCGTTTTCCACCAAGGCAGTGTGGCCCGAAAAAAAAAAACTTTCACCATCATTCACTCCATCACTGTCTTGCCAGAGGCGCACTTACACTACAGTTATAAAACTGCAACATTAACACCTCTCCTTCAGAGTGCAGACATTGTACTTCCCATCTCCAGGACTCAAGTCCGGCCTGCCGGTTTCCCTGAATTCCTTCATAAATATTACCTTGCTCACACTCCAACAGCATGTCAAGTCCTAAAAACCATTTGTCTCCATTCACTCCTATCTAACATGCTCACACATGCTTGCTGGAAGTCCAAGCCCCTCACACACAAAACCTCCTTTACCCCCTCCCTCCAACCTTTCATAGGCCGACATCTATGTGTAAAACGAAAGCCTGTAATTGTTTTACATGATGATAGGATTGTTGGTGTCTTTTTTCTGTCTCATAAACATGCAAGATTTCAGGTACGTCTTGCTACTTCTACTTACACTTAGGTCACACTACACATGCATGTACAATCATATATATACACACCCCTTTGGGTTTTCTTCTATTTTCTTACTAGTTCTAGTTCTTGTTTATTTCCTCTTATCTCCATGGGGAAGTGGAACAGAATTCTTCCTCCGTAAGCCATGCATGTCATAAGAGGCGACTAAAATGCCGGGAGCAAGGGGCTAGTAACCCTTTCTCCGGTATACATTACTAAAGTTAAAAAGAGAAACTTTTGTTTTTCTTTTGGGCCACCCTGCCCTTTACTCTGGGTACAGAGTTTGTGAAGACATGAAAAGGAATCTGGTACATCCAAACTATCGTATCTGAGTGCCTCTGGCAAGACGGTGATGAAGTGAGTGATGATGAAAGCTTTTCTTCCTTTACGGGTCACTCTACCTCAGTGGGAAACAGCCAGGTCGTTAAAAAAATTATGGTATTCTTGTACAGGTGCTCCTTGACTTACAATGGTTCAACTTACAATACAGTGGACCCCCGAGTTTCGTAAACCCCGGAAATCGTACATTTATGTAAGTATAATATTGTAAGTGCTTGTGGAAAAGTATTTTTGGGGGTCTGAAATAGACTAACCTACGTGACATTTTTTCTTAAGGGGGTAAATTCGTTTGGTAATGGCACTTGAGCAGACTTCAGGAGTGAAGTTTTTACGAAACTCGGGGGTCCACTGTATTTTGACTTTACAATGGTGCAAAAGCAATTACAGTGGACCCTCGGTTTTTGTTGAAAATTCTTTCCAGAATGCTGTTTCAGTGCCGTTACCAAACGAATTTGTTCCCATAAGGACAAATGTAAATTAGATTAGTCATTTCAGACCCCCAAAAATACACTTACAAAAGCACTTACGAAAATACACTTACATAATTGTTCAAGTTTGGAGGTGCACGAAAACCAAGGGTTCACTGTACAGTGAGCCCCCGGTTCTCGTCGGCAATCCGTCACAGAGGGCCCGTCGACCACCGGTTTGGTCGAACTCCGATTCTATTTTCCCCATAAGAAATAATGGAAATAAAATTAATCCATTCCAGACATCCAAAAGTATTAAAATATAATATTTTTTAGAACTTTTTGACATTAAATTAAACACAATTTTATAAAAAATTAAAAATAAATAGTACAATAACATGTCACTTACATTTATTGAACAGTTGTTGATGTGTGGAGGACGGGAGGAAGGGAGAAGGTGGAGTAGTATGCTAGTGTTTGGAAGGGGAATCCCCTTCCATTAACACTGCAGGTACCAAGTTCTTTTCTGGGGTTACTTCCCTTTTCCTTTTAATGCCACTAGGACCAGGTTGAGAGTCACTGGACCACTCTCTAACAAAAAATCTGTCCAGGGAGCTCTGTGTCTGGCGGTTCTTTAAAATGTCCTTAAAATGTAACAAGACATTGTCATTAAACATGTCGCATACACGGCGTGCAACATCTTGGTTAGGGTGATAATCATCCATAAAGCCTTGCACATCAGCCCATTTGTCACAGATCTCCCTAATCCTTGAAGAAGGCACCTTCTTCCATCTCAGTTCCACCTCCTCCTCTGGACCATTTTCCTGACCTGTGGTCTCTTGTTGCAGTTGCTGTTGAAGCTCTTGCAGATCTTCAGTGGTTAACTCTTCATTGTGCTCCTCCACCAACTCTTCCACATCCTGGGTACAAACATCCAACCCCATGGACTTGCCCAGTTCCACAATTTCTTGCACAACAGGCTCAGGCTCAGGGTTCTGAGGCTCAGCCCCAAAACCTTCAAAATCTAGGACACAGTCTGGCCACAATTTTCTCCAGGCAGAGTTCAAAGTCCTGGTAGTCACTCCCTCCCAAGCCTTACCTATAAGCTTTACACAAAGCAGGATATGGAAAATGGTCTTTCCAAAAGTCTTTTAGGGTCATATCCATGTCTGTGGTTACATCAAAGCACTTTTGAAACATTGCTTTGGTGTAGAGTTTTTAAAGTTGCAAATGACCTGCTGGTCCATGGGCTGGAGGAGAGGAGTGGTATTGGGGCAAGAACTTCACTTTGATGAACTCACAGCCCTGCACAATTTCCTCTGCCAAGTCTGGAGGATGACCAGGAGCATTGTCCATTATCAGGAGGCACTTAAGTGGTAAATTATTTTCCTCGAGATATTGCTTCACACTGGGGCCAAACACGTTTTGAACCAATCAAGGAAAATTTCCCTAGTGACCCATGCCTTTTGTTAGACTTCCACATCACACACAAATTAGACTTTTTGATACCACATCTGCCAAACACTCGGGGATTTTCAGAATGATACCAGTAAAGGCTTCACTTTGCAATCACCACTGGCATTAGACATCATGAGAGTGAGCCTGTCTTTCATAGGCTTATGTCCTGGCTGTGCCTTTTCCTCCTTTGTAATGTAGGTCCTGTTTGGCATTTTCTTCCAAAACAGGCCTGTTTGCACATTGAACACTTGTTGGGGTTGGAATTGTTCAGCCTCTATGTACCCCTGGAATTCCTGCACATATTTTCAGCGCACTTTTGTCAGAACTGGCTGCCTCACCATGCCTCACAACACTATGTATGCCACTTCGCTTCTTAAATTTGTCAAACCAGCCTTTGCTGGCTTTAAATCGTTCACTTCATCACTCGTTGCAGGCATTTTCTTGACGAGATCATCATGCAACTGCCTTCTTTTCACATATTATTACCTGCGTAACACTATCTCCTGCTAACTGTTTCTCGTTGATCCACACCAACAACAAAGTTTCCACTTGTTCCAGCACTTGAGATCTCTGTTTGTGACCATACTTGCCTTTCGCAACAACAGCATCCTTTATTTCCTTTCTCTTGGCCAAAATGGAAGAGATGGTGGAATGGGATTTGCCATAGAGCCTGGCCAGCTCAGTGACACGCACTCCACTTTCATATTTTGCTATCATCTCCTTCTTCAATTCTACCGTATTTCTGACATTCTTGACCACAGGCTTGGCACTAGGAGCTTTCTTGGGGCCCATGGTGGCTTATTTAGCAGTTGCAAGCACTAAAAACACTGGAATAATGACAATATATATGGTATGAATGCGTGGGTAGTGTTCACTCGCTTGTAAACAATAACACACTGAGTGCCTGGGCGCCCAGCTGGGCCACGGCCACATGCGTACGCATTCGGGACGGATAGCCGACTCGTCGAACTCCGAGTGGCCGCCTAATACCGAGTCAAAAATATTGTAAAAAAAAACGTCGAACACCGATTTGGCCGAGCTCCGCCACCGTCGAACACCGGGGGTTCACTGTACTTTGGTGATGAAACTTAAGATAATTACTTAGCACGAAGGCGGCAAGTCCACAACTTTTTTTAACATGTCGGCCGTCTCCCACCAAAGCAGGTGACCCAAAAAAGAAAGAAACTCTTGTATTCATTTATTTACTTATCAATACTGGTACGTATTTAGTTAATTACAGTAATTATTTGTTTATTTACTTATTGACAGTAGTTATTTATTTATTTAGCATATCATATTCATATTCGACTTACGGTGGGTTCGTTGGAACGTAAGTCGAGGACCACCTATATATTGGTCTTTGAAGAGGATAATTTGTGTTCCATAGGGATAGTATTGGTAATTTAGCAAGCAAAACATTTATAAAATATACAGTTGACCCTCGGTTTTCGTTGAAAATTCTTTCCAGAATGCTGTTTGAGTGCCATTACCGACGAATTTGTTCCCATAAGGACAAATGTAAATTAGATTAGTCGTTTCAGAACCCCAAAAATACATTTACAAAAGCTCTTACAAAAATACATTTACATAATTGTTCGAATTTGGAGGTGAACGAAAACCGAGGGTCCATTGTACTTTGTATTCTTATTACGTTATTTTTTTATTCAGAGTCTTCACTTGGAAGTTTAAGAAAAATCATTGAAAAAATAGGCAGCAAAAATTTCAGCACTCTGCATCCCAGATGATAACACAGAGCTTCAGGTCTGTCGACGCCCATGGTGAAAACATCGGAAAATCGTCATCGACTGATTTTTCTGGTAAAATTTGATATTTTGATGGTGATACCCCATACAGTAAGTCCTTAACTTACAAACACATTAATGGTGCAGTTTTATAACAGTAGTGTAAGTGCACCTCTGGCAGGAACAGTGATGGGGGTGAATGATACAGGAAAGACTTCCTGCATTTTGAATATTATATGCAATTCAGGAGGGGCCCAATGTGTTTGTTGGTCAAGGACTTTACACTGTATAGCCGGACTTGAGTGTGAAACGGGGTGTGGGGAGATGTTGCTGTTGCAGAGGTCAATCTGATTGTAACTATTGGCGCTCTTCTGCAAGGCAGCAGTTGAGCGAATGTTGATAAGATCATAAGAAGAGCATAAGAAAAAGGAACACTGCAGCAGGCCTACTGACCCATGCGAGGTAGGTCCATCACACCCGGCTTAGACCTGACTACCTGGAGTTAACCCTCTCCAGGTAAACTCAGAGTAATCAGGTCATTTCCACTTAAGGAAGGTGCACGTCATAAGACCTAGTAGCACAAGCTAGTCAGATCCAACTCACACCCACCCACACCCACTCATGTATTTATCTAACCTATTTTAAAGCTACACAACGTCTTAGCTTCTATAACGGTACTCGGGAGTTTGTTCCACTCATCCACAACTCTATTACCTATTTTCTATTTATACACCTCAATCATATCCCCCTAATTCTACGCCTTTCTAGGAGTGCAGATTCAGGGCCCTCAGTCTATCCTCATAGGGAATAGGGAAGATTTCTGATACATGGGATCAACTTTGTCATCCTCCTCTGTAGTTTTCCAGAGCATTTATATATCCATTCTTTTAATACAGTGACCAGAACTGTGCAGCATAATCTAAATGGGGCCCAAACCCAAAGGATATATAGAGTTGAAGAAAACCCTGAGGACTTCTTTTTTTATACTTCTTGTATGAAGCCGGATTCTGTGTTTTTTGGAAACATTATGCACTGTTGTTTGGTTTCAAATTACTCAACCAGGCCCCTAACCCTTTTTGTTTCAAAATTTTAAGATCTACATTATTCGTAGGGTTTTTGGAAATTTGAAGATTTGCAAAATTTAAAACGCTCTCCCATTTCCCCCTCTAGTCTATTCAAATCTTTGGGATGTTAAATGTCCTTTAAATTTAAAACCCTTTTTTGTCTCAAATTTTTGCATGGCTTTTTTCCCCCCGGGTTTGTTTTTAAATTGGAAAAAAAGGGGGGCCCCAAAATGCCCCCTTGGGCACCCGAGGACCCCCTTTCTATTTTATTTATGAAACCTTTTTCGCCTATTTGTCAACCATGCCTCTACCCAGGAAAAAATTTCTCCTCCTTTCCGGCCTTAAGTTTCCCAAAAGTCTGATGGGAACTTTTAAAACCTTATTTAAGTCCATATACACAATATCATATTCATTCCATGACTCCTCCTAAAAATTTTTAAGAAAAAGTTAGAAATTTTAAAAAAGGGGCCCCCTTTGGGAATTCATTAATCAATTTATGCCTTTAAGAGGTAAATTCCTGGCAATTTTTTATTCCATAAATTTCCCAAAACAAATTGAAAAGGTAAAAAGGCCCCTTTTAATGGGTTTTAAATTAATTAAAAAGACCGGGGTTTTTTTTCCCCCTTTTTTTTGCCTTGAAAAATTTTTTAGGGTTTTTCGGGGTTTCATCCCCCTTGGGTTTAAAAAACAGTCATGGTACCTCGTTAACGTGTTCATTACGAATTTCGGTACGATATTTATAACGTAAAAAATTGATGCGGTAACGATGTTTTTCGGTACGACATTCGTACCGGACTGTCCGCTGACGCCCAGCTGAGCGCGCACTCCAGGGAGCGTCAGTGTGCTATTGTTTACAAGCGAGGCGACCACCCACCCACACCCACGCATTCATACCAGTATATTGTCATTATTCCACTGTTTTTAGTGCTTGCAACTGCTAAATAAGCTACCATGGGTCAAGGAAAGATCCTAGTGTAAGCCTGTGGAAAGAGGAACAGAAATATGTACATAGAACTGAAAGAAGGAGATAATAGAAAAATATGAAAGTGGAGTGCGTATCAGTGAGCTGGCCAGGCTGTATGGTAAACCCTTTCTACCATCGCTACCATTTGGTAGAAAATTAAGTAAAATCAAGGAAGCTGTTGTTGCAAAGGTTCATCTGTGATCACAAAACACAGACAAGTGCTGGAAGATGTGGAAAGGTTGTTGTTGGTGTGGATCAACGAGAAACAGTTAGCAGGAGATACTGTTTTGGAGGAATAATTGTGAAAAAGCAAGGCAGTTGCATGATGATCTCTTAAGAAAATGCCTGCAACAGTGTGAAGTGAGGCGAATTTAAAGCCAGCAGAGGCTGGTTTCAAAATTTAAGAATCGAATGGCATACATAGTGTTGTGAGGCATGGTGAGGAGCCAGTTCTGACAAAATGTGGCTGAAAAAATATGTGCCTGAATTCCGGATCCCTAGAGGCTGAACAATTCCTCCCCCAACAAGTGTTTAATTGTGATGAAACAGGCCTGTTTTGGAAGAAAATGCCCAACAGGACCTTATTACTCAGGAGAAAAGGCACAGCCAGGACATAAGCCTATGAAAGACAGGCTAACTTTGATGCTTTGTCCCAATGCCAGTGGTGATTGCAAAGTGAAGCCTTTACTGTGTATCTTTTGAAAATCCCGAGTGTTTGGCAGATGCGGTGTCACCAAGTCTAACTTGTGTGTGATGTGGAGGTCTAACAAAAGGCATGGGTCACAAAGGACATTTTCTTAGATTGGTTCAATGGTGTTTGGCCCCAGTGTGAAGAAATATCTATTGGACAATAATTTGCCACTTAAGTGCCTCCTGATAATGGACAATGCTCCTTGTCATCCTCCAACTTGTAGAGAAAATTGTGGAGGAGTTTAAATTCATCAAAGTGAAGTTCTTGCCCCCTAATACCACTCCTCTCCTCCAGCCCATGGACCAGCAGGTCATTTCCAACTTTAAAAACTCTACACCAAAGCAATGTTTCAAAAGTGCTTTGATGTGACCACAGACATGAATATAACCCTAAGAGACTTTTGGAAAAACCATTTCCATATGCTGCATTGTGTAAACCTTATAGGTAAGGCTTGGGAGGGAGACTACCAGGACTTTGAACTCTGCCTGGAGAAAATTGTGGCCAGACTGTGTCCTAGAGAGGGATTTTGAAGGTTTTGGGGCTGAGCCTCAGAACCTGAGCCTGAGCCTGAGCCTGAGCCTGACCCTGTTGTGGAAGAAATTGTGGAATTGGGCAAGTCTATGGGGTTAGAGGTGAGTGGTGAGGATGTGGAACAGTTGGTGAAGGAGCACAAGGAAGAGCTAACCACTGAAGATCTGCAAGAGCTTCAACAGCACTGGAACAAGAGACCAGAGGTCAGACAATGGTTCAGAGGAGGAGGAGGGGTGGAACAGAGATGGAAGAAGGTGCCTTCTTCAAGGATTAAGATCTGTGCCAAATGGAGTGATGTGCAAGGCTTTATGGATGAATATCACCTAACCATGCTGTTGCAGGCCGTGCTGGCAACCTGTACAATGACACAGTGGTGTATCATTTCAGGGATGTGTTAAAGAATCGCCAGACACAGAGCTCCCTGGACAGATTTATTGTTAGAAAGGGTCCAGTGACTCTCAAGCTGGTCCTAGTGGCATTCAAGAAAAGGGAAGTAACCCCAGAAAAGAACTTGGTACCTGCAGTGTTAATGGAAGGGATTCCCCTTCCAAACACTAGCATACTACTCCACCTTCTCCCTCCTCCCGTCCTCCACACATCAACAACTCTTCAATAAATGTAAGTGACATGTTATTGTACAATATATACATGTGTATTTATTTATTGTTCATTAAATTGTGTATTATTTAATGTCAAAAGTTCTAAAAATATTTTATTTACCTACTTTTGGAAGTCTTGGACGGATTAAATTTATTTCCATTATTTCTTATGGGGAAAATTGATTCGGTTAACGATTGTTTCAGTTAAGATATGCCCTCTCTGACGGATTAATATCGTTAACGAGGTATGACTGTACTATTTTTATATATTTTTATTAACACATGGCTGATTCCACCAAGGCAGGGTGGCCCGAAAGAAAAACTTTCATCATCATTCACTCCATCACTGTCTTGCCAGAGGGGTGCTTTACACTACAGTTATAAAACTGCAACATTAACACCCCTCCTTCAGAGTGCAGACACTGTACTTCCCATCTCCAGGATTCAAGTCCGGCCTCCCGGTTTCCCTGAATCCCTTCATAAATGTTACTTGCTCACACTCCAACAGCACGTCAAGTATTAAAAACCATTTGTCTCCATTCATTCCTATCAAATATGCAACGCATGCTTGCTGGAAATCCAAGCCTCGCACCCAAACCTCTTTTACCCTCCCTCCAACCTTTCCTAGGGTGACCCCTACCGCCTTCCCTCCACTACAGATTTATACACTCGAGGTCATTCTATTTCGTTCCATTCTCTCTGCATGTCCGAACCACCTCAAAACCCCTCCTCAGCTCTCTGGATAATAGTTTTGGTAATCCCACCTCCTCCTAATTTCCAAACTCCGAATTCTCTGCATTATATTCACACCACACATTGACCTCAGACATGACATCTCCACTGCCTCCAGCCTTCTCCTCATTGCAACATTCATCACCCATGCTTCACACCCATATAAGAGTGTTGGTATAACTATACTCTCATACATTCCCTCTTTACTTCCATGAACAAAGTTCTTTGTCTCCACAGACTCCGAAGTGCTCCACTTACCCTTTTCCCTCATCAATTCTATGATTCACCTCATCCTTCATAGACCCATCTGCTGACATGTCCACTCCCAAATATCTGAATACATTCACCTCCTCCATACTTTCTCCTCCAATCTGATATCCAATCTTTTGTCACCTAATATTTTTGTTATCCTCATCACCTTACTCTTTCCTATATTCACTTTCAAATTCATCCACCAACCTCTGCAACTTCTCTTCAGAATCTCCCAAAAGCACAGTGTCATCAGCAAAAGCAACTGTGACAACTCCCACTTTGTATTTGATTCTTTGTCTTTAACCCCACACCTCTTGCCAAGACCCTCGCATTCACTTCTCTTACAACCACATCTATAAATATATTGAACAACCACGGTGACATCACACATCCTTGTCTAAGGCGTACTTTTACCGAGAAATAATCTTCCTCTCTCCTACACACTCTAACCTGAGCCTCACTATCCTCATAAAAGCTCTTCACTGTTTCAGTAACCTACCTCCCATTCCATACACCTGCAACATCTGCCACATTGCCCCTATCCACCCTATCATAACCTTTTTTCCCGATCCATAAATGCCACAAAACCTCTTTACCCTTATCCCAAAAACTGTTCACCTATATGTTTTTCTGCAAACACTTGGTCTACACCCCTACCTTTCCTAAAGCCACCTTGTTCATCTGCTATTCTGCTCTCTGCCTTACTCTTAATTCTTTCAATAATAACTCTACCATACAATTTACCTGGTATACTCAACAGACTTATTCCCCTATAATATTTGCATCTCTTTTGTCCCCTTTGCCTTTATACAAAGGAACAATAAAACTCACTGCCAGTCCCCAGGTACCTTACCCTCTTCCATACATGTATTAAATAATAGCACCAACCACTCCCAAAACTATATCTCCGCCTGCTTTTAACATTTCTACCTTTATCCCATCAATCCCGGGTGCCTTACCCCCTTTCATTCTACCCACTGCCTCACGAACTTCCCCCACACTCACAACTGGCTCTTCCACACTCCTACAAGATGTTATTCCTCCTTGCCCTATACACGAAATCACAGCTTCCCTGTCTTCATCAACATTTAACAACTCCTCAAAATATTCCCTCCATCTTCCTGATACCTCTAACTCTCCATTTAATAACTCTCCTCTCCTATTTTTAACTGTCAAATCCATTTTGTTCCTAGATTCCTCAACTTATTAATCTCACTCCAAAACATTTTCTTATTTTCAACAAAATTTGTTGATAACATCTCACACTCTCATTTGCTCTCTTTTTACATTGCTTGATCACTCTCTTAACCTCTCTTTTTCTTCATATACTCTTCCCTCCTTGCATCACTTCTACTTTGTAAAAACCTCTCATACTAACTTTTCCCCCTTACTACTCTCTTTACATCATCATTCCACCAATCGCTCTTCTTCCCTCCCGCACCCACTTTCCTGTAACCACAAACTTCTGCTGAACACTCTAACACTACATTCTTTAACCTACTCCATACATCTTGACCCCATTGCCTACACTCTCACTAGCATATCTATCCTCCAATAGTTGTTTATATCTTACCCTAACTGCCTCCTCTTTAGTTTATAAACCTTCATCCTCTCTTACTTACTGCTTCTATTTTCCTTGTATCCCATCTACCTTTTACTCCACTTTAGCTACAACTAAAAAGTGATCTGATATATCTGTGGCATCTCTATAAACATGTACATCCTTAAGTCTACTCAACAGTCTTTTATCTACCAAGAAATAGTCCAACAAATTACTGTCATTACGCCTACATCATATCTTGTATACTTATTTATCCTCTTTTCTTAAAATATGTATTACCTATAACTAAACCCCTTTCTATACAAAGTTCAATCAAAGGGTTCCCATTTTCATTTACACCTGGCACCCCAAACTTACCTACCACACCCTCTCTACATGTTTCTCCTACTTTGGCATTTAGGTCCCTACTACAATTACTCTCTCACTTGGTTCAAAAGTTCCTATACATTCGCTTAACATCTCCCAAAATATCTCTCTCTCTACACTCCTCTCTTCTCCAGGTGCATACACGCTTATTATAACCCACTTTTCGCATCCGACCCATATTTTAATCCACATAATTTATATTCCCTCTTCTCCTTCCATAACTGGTCCTTCAACATTATTGCTACCCTTCCTTAGCTCTAACCTCTCAGATACTCCTGACTTAATCCCATATATTGTTTACATATATATGACTTAATCCATACTATTTTTTTTTCAACAAGTCGGCCGTCTCCCACCGAGGCAGGGTGACCCAAAAGAAAGAAAATCCCCAAAAGAAAATACTTTCATCATCATTCAACACTTTCACCACACTCATACATAATCACTGTCTTTGCAGAGGAGCTCAGATACGACAGCTGAGAAAAGTCCCTCCCAGCTGTCACTATCTCAGACCCTCCTTTAAAGTGCAGGCATTGTACTTCCCATTTCAGGACTCAAGTCCAACTAAATCAATTAACTGGTTTCCCTGAATCCCTTCACAAAATGTTACCCTGCTCACACTCCAACAGATCGTCATGTCCCAAAACCATTCGTCTCCATTCACTCCTATCTAACACGCTCACACATGCTTGCTGGAAGTCCAAGCCCCTTGCCCACAAAACCTCCTTTACCCCTTCCCTCCAACCTTTTCTACAGATTTATACGCTCTCCAAGTCATTCTACTTTGATCCATTCTCTCTAAATGACCAAACCACCTCAACAACCCCTCTTCAGCCCTCTGACAAATACTTTTAGTAACTCCACACCTTCTCCTAATTTCCACATTCCGAATTTTCTGCATAATATTTACACCACACATTGCCCTTAGACAGGACATCTCCACTGCCTCCAGCCTCCTCCTCGCTGCAGCATTTGCAACCCATGCTTCACACCCATATAAGAGTGTTGGTACCACTATACTTTCGTACATTCCCTTCTTTGCCTCCATGGATAACGTTTTTGTCTCCACAGATACCTCAATGCACCACTCACCTTTTTTCCTTCATCAATTCTATGGTTAACCTCATCCTTCATAAACCCATCCGCTGACACGTCAACTCCCAAATATCTGAAAACATTTACTTCTTCCATAATCCCTCTCCCAATGTGATATCCAATTTTCTTTATTTAAATCGTTTGATACCCTCATCACCTTACTCTTATCTATGTTCACTTTTAACTTTCTACCTTTACACACTCTCCCAAACTCGTCCACTAACCTTTGCAACTTTTCTTTAGAATCTCCCGTAAGCACAGTATCATCAGCAAAAAGTAACTGTGTTAACTCCCATTTGCATTTACTTCTCCATAATTTAATCCCACCCCTCTCCCAACACCCTAGCATTTACTTCTTTTACAACCCCATCTATAAATATATTAAACAACCATGGTGACATTACACATCCCTGTCTAAGACCTACTTTTACCGGAAGTAATATCCCTCTCTCCTACACACCCTAACCTGAGCCTCACTATCCTCATAAAACTCTTTACAGCCTTCAGTAACTTACTACCTATTCCATACACTTGCAACATTTGCCACATTGCTCCCCTATCCACTCTATCATATGCCTTTTCTAAATCCATAAATGCAATAAAAACTTCTCTACCTTTATCTAAATACTGTTCACATATATGCTTCACTGTAAACACTTGATCTACACATCCCCTACCCACTCTAATTGCTCATCTGCAATCCTACTCTCTGTCTTACCTCTAATTCTTTCAATAATAACCCTGCCATACACTTTACCTGGTATACTCAGTAAACTTTCTTTCTTCTTTCAACACGTCAGCCGTTTCCCACCGAGGCAGGGTGGCCCAAAAGGAAAAACGAAAGTTTCTCCTTTTACATTTAGTTATTTATTCAGGAGAAGGGGTTACTAGCCCCTTGCTCCAGGCATTTTAGGCGCCTCTTACGACACGCATGGCTTACGGAGGAAGAATTCTGTTCCACTTCCCCATGGAGATAAGAGGAAATAAGAACAAGAACTAGTAAGAAAATAGAAGAAAACCCAGAGGGGTGTGTGTGTATATATATGCTTGTACATGAATGTGTAGTGAGACCTAAGTGTAAGTAGAAGTAGCAAGATGTACCTGAAATCTTGCATGTTTATGAGACAGAAAAAAGACACCAGCAATCCTACCATCATGTAAAACAATTACAGGCTTTTGTTTTACACTCACTTGGCAGGACGGTAGTACCTCCCTGGGCGGTTGCTGTCTACCAACCTACTACCTAGGACTCAGTAAACTTATTCCCCTATAATTTTTACACACTCTTTTATCCCCCTTCCCTTTATATAAAGGAACTATACATGCTCTCTGCCAATCCCTAGGTACCTTCCCCTCTTTCATACATTTATTAAACAAAAATACCAACCACTCCAGCACTATATCCCCCCCTGCTTTTAACATTTCTGTCATGATTCCGTCAATTCCAGCTGCTTTACCCCTTTCATTCTACGTAATGCCTCACGCACCTCCCCACACTCACATCCTGCTCTTCTTCACTCCTAAACGATGTTGTACCTCCCTGGCCACTACATGAAATTACCGCCTCCCTTTTTCATCGACATTTAAAAGTTCCTCAAAATATTCCCGCCATACTATTGTTTACATATATATACAAGGTATTTACAGGTCCCATTTATGTTTGAGAAGTCCACCACTGTATGATACTCTAAGAAGCATGGATTCATACAGAGTGCCACCCCACATTTTTGACACATGTATCGTGTGTCTTTTCGCACTGGGGTCGCTGTGTAGTGTAAGCACACACAACACACTTTTTCTGAGAGTACTTCTTCTTTGGAGTAGATGGTAATGGTACCAGGCAGTGACAGTTAGGGATTATTCAGTTGGGCACTTCCCTTCTGGTTGTGGGGTGACAGGTTCGCTGTGGAGTGGCAGGTATAGGTGTGGTACCATACTTTCTCGCTATCTGCTTGATGATATTTAGGGTGAATTCCCCATATCGTTGTCACTTCCCAGTCTTTATTTTGAACATGTTGAAGGCATTGAGCATTGCAATGTCAACAAGGTGGAAAAACACTTTTATATACCATTTGCAAGTCCTACGAACACAGTCAACAAAGCCTATCATCATGACACACTTGTCGACTAGTCGCATATTGTTCGTATAGTCGATGACAACAGCTGACTTTTCAACAGGTTGATTGTTGAGCTTGCTCAGTCTGTCTGTTTGTACCATCTCGTTTCTGTGGATGGTTGACAGCAACGTCACGTCTCTTTTGTCATGCCATGTCAGTTCCATGATGTCATTGGCATGAAATGCTTGTTTTCTATTTCTTCTCACTGTTCCACATATATCAGTATTGTTCACACGTAGGAAATCAGCAAGCATAGGGCTTTTGTACCAGTTGTCTGTGAACAATGTATGGCCCTTGCCAAGGTATGGCTGCATCATCTTGCGAACAACATCACCAGAAATGCCCAACATGCGCCTGGTATCATCGAGTGTATTTTTACCTGTGTAGATAATGACATCCAACACAAGACCAGTCTCACAGTCACACATAAACAGTTTTATACCAAAACGATTACATTTGCTTGGTATATATTGTTTGAATGACAGTCGTTCCTTGAACAGAATCAAGGACTCATCAACAACAATGTTCTTGAATGGATAAAAGTAGGCACTGAATTTTTGCTTGAGATACATAAACAATTCCCGGATTTTGTAAAGGAGCTCATTTCGGTTTGGTGTATTCCTGTCTGAGAAGTGCAGCATTTGTTGCAACAGAATGAATCTGTTGCAGGGAAGGAGGTCACGGAAGACTGGGGTGCTAATGAAGTGGTCTGTGGACCAGTAGTGTGCTATATTGTTCTTATATGTGTATGGCATAAGCATGACAGTGCCAAGGAATAAATACATTTCAGCCACACTTGTATCTTTCCACCTGCGCAGCCGTGACGATTCTGAAACATCTGCATGGTCCATTTTATACTGGTAGTACAGGTTGGTCTGGGTAACAATCAGGTTCATTATTGGCTCATCAAAGTATAGTTGAAAATAGTCTAACTCTGTAGACTCATTTGTGATGGGACAGTGTGGCATGATGCCACTTCCACTGCCATCAAAATTGAAAGGATGTGGCACGAATGGTGTATGTTCAGTCCAATTCCATTCACGATCAGATGGTGCAGGGTGGACCTGTGGCATTGGACGTGGGGCAGCAGGAGGAGGGACGGGAGTGGGGCCATCACATGGTTGAGAGGGTGCCGGGTGGTCCTTTGTCTGTCCACACACAGCGCCACGAGGTCCAGGCACCATGCCACCCACCACCTCTTCCTTCATCCCAGCATACTCTCCTTCATTATCACTATCACTCTGACTGCATATGGCACACTGCCTGAACATAGGTAATGACGCCCAAAAGTATGTTTCACTGGGGAATAATGATAATCACTTTCACTCGACGAATCGTCTATGGGCATAAAATCGATTTCATCGTCACTTATATCACTTTCACTATCATCATTACATTAACACATGGAAAATGATAATTTCCTCTTGCGGAGTTGCATTTGGGTAGTAACACTAGCAACCCCAGAGGTGCTGGGCTGAGGGTCTGGTATGGCCACACTGTCAACACTGGCCACCCCAGAGGTGATGGGCTGAGGGTTATCTGGGTCGTCATCAATAGTTTCACTAATTCCTTGATTATTAGTGGCTATATCACTGTCTAATCCACTAAACTCGCGTTCTGTTTCACTTTCCGAGAATAGTAGAGTGTTAATACAACGAGGCATGAGTGAATCACGAAGATTTGCCATGATGTTGACCCAAGATGGAGCTAAAACTAACTGGAGCTACCATGCGGTACCCTGACATCCCCGATTTTTTTCATACTGCGCACACTGAGTGCACAGACCCATTCTCTCATGTCTAGGCGACTCAGGCCTATGGCGCTAAATTTGAACGAATGAAAAATAAAACGTAGATCTACGTTCGGAGTAGTACGCATACAAATGTATAGCTACGTTTGGACAGTTTAAGGGTTAAAAAATGTATATAGCACATTTTTTAACTCTAGGGGTCGACAGGCCTTCTCGGAAACCCGTTCTCAGGGTCTCAATACTTACCGAGATATAGAGGCTTGAAGTTGACAGAAATTGAACCGCTTATGGCAACATCGCTGACTGCCGGTCACCCGGTAAACTTTTATTTAGTTTTTTTTAGTTGTTTTCTTTTCTTTTTAATTTTTTTTCAAATAACTTGTATGGCCTGTGAGACCAATATAAGTGCTGTTTTTCAAATATTCACTCGTTGTATACTACACAATAACTACACAAACTTTGTTCTCATTATATTGTTTACAAAACATATTTACAAAAACTAACAATGTAAAATATTGTTTATTACTATTTTTCAATCATATATATACACATATAGAGTCACTGGACATATTCCTAGAAGTTCTGCAGCCTGTGGAAGTCTTTGAAACATGGTGTCATGCACAGTGGTGTTTCACACTCTTCACACATAAAACGAGTGTCTTTGCGTTGTTGTGGGCGTCTTTTTGTATGTGCACAGACATAACACCTTCTGAGCCTTTTTCTTGCAAGCAGTAGCAGGCAGTTTCATTAGGAAGTGCTCACCAGGCCTCAGACGAGAGGGTAGTTGGTAATTTCATGGGCGGTTTTCTATTGCAGGTGTTGTTACTTGGTACTTGGTGATTATTTGTCTGATCACAGACAAACAAAATTCACCATATGGTGGTTTGTTTCTGGTCCTCATCTTATATATATTATAAGCATTGAGCATGGAAATGTCCAGAATATGGAAAAAGAGTTTTATGTACCACTTATAACTCTTGCGAACACAATCAGCAAACCCAATCTGCATGTCACATTTGTCCACTGAACGCATATTGAGGGTGTAGTCCATCACAGCTGCAGGTTTTAGAATGGGTTCATTGGTCTCTATTCTTCCTGCCAGTGTCTGTCATTTCATTAGGATGAACTGATGACAACAGTGTGACATCTCGTTTGTCATGCCACCCAAATGCCATGATATCATTGGCAGCAAACGCCTGCACCTGACCTCTACGAGTGCCTGCATCAAACCTAGGCATATGCTTACAATTTCCACGCACTGTACCGCACATATCTCATGTTCACTCGCAAAAAATTACTGAGGGAGGGGCTTGTGTACCAGTTATCAGTATATAATATGCCCCTTACCAAGATATGGTTCCATCATTGTTCTAACCACATCACCAGAGATACTCAGTAACTTCCTGGTATCTTGCAATGTATTACTTCCAGTGTACACAATAATATCCAATACGAGACCACTGTAGCAATCACAAAGCACAAACAACTTTATACCAAAGCGTTTCCTCTTGCTTGGTGTATACTGCTTGAATGACAGTCTACCTTTGAACAGAATCAAAGACTCATCAATAACAAGCTTCCTGAAGGGATAAAAATACATATTGAATTTCTCTTTCAGATACAGAAACACATTCCTAATCTTATATAACCTGTTGTTTCTGTCAGGCCTGGTTTTGTCTGAGAAGTGTACCTGGAGTTTACCTGGAGAGAGTTCCAGGGGTCAACGCCCCTGTGGCCCGGTCTGTGACCAGGCCTCATGTTGGATCAGAGCCTGATCAACCAGGCTGTTACTGCTGGCCGCATGCAGTCCAACGTACGAACCACAGCCTGGCTGGTCAGGCACCGACTTTAGGTGCCTGTCCAGTGCCTGCTTGAAGACAGCCATGGGTCTATTGGTAATCCCCCTTATGTATGCTGTGAGGCGGTTGAACAGTCTTGGGTCCTTGACACTTATTGTGTTGTCTCTCAACGTGCTAGTGGCACCCCTGCTTTTCATTGGGGGGATGTTACATCGTCTGCTGAGTCTTTTGCTTTCGTAGGGAGTGACACTCGTGTGCAAGTTTGGTACTAATCCCTCTAGGATTTTCCAAGTGTATATAATAATGTATCTCTCCCACCTGCATTCCAGGGAGTACAAGTTTAGGAACTTCAAGCGTTCCCAGTAATTGAGGTGGTTTATTGCAGTTATGCGTGCCGTGAAAGTTCTCTGTACATTTTCTAGTTCAGCAATTTCACCTACCTTGAAAGGTGCAGTTAGTGTGCAGCAATATTCCAGCCTAGATAGAACAAGCGACCTGAAAAGTGTCAACAAGGGCTTAACATCCCTGGTTTTAAAGGTTCTCATTATCCATCCTGTCATTTTTCTGGCAGATGCAGTTGCTACAGTGTTATGGTCCTTGAAGGTGAGATGCTGTCATGATCACTCCCAGGTCTTTGACATTAGTTTTTCGCTCTATTGTGTGGTTGGAATTTGTTTTATACTCTGATGAGATTTTAATTTCCTCACGTTTTCCATTTTGGAGTAATTGAAATTTCTCATCATTGAACTTCATATTGTTTTCTGCAGCCCATTTAAAGATTTGGTTGGTGTCTGCTTGGAGTCTTGCAGTGTCTTCAATGGTGGACACTGTCATGCAAAAGGTAACAGTAGCACAAATCGATTCACTGGTATAATATCACTGAAAGCTGGGGTTGCAATCAGGCGGTCTGTCGACCAGTATGATTTGATACGGTGCTTATACACATGTGGCATAAGCATTATTGTGGCAAAGAAAGATACATCTCAGCCACAGTTGTCTCCTACCACTGGTGTAGACGTGATCTTGGTGAAAGAATTGTGTTTGCCATGGTGTAATCATAGTATCAGTTGCTTTCCCTGATAATAATTTCCATCAGGGGTTCGTCAAAGAATAACTCGAAACATTCCAGTTCAGTGGCATTGTTTCCAAGTGTAGAAGATGGCCGTATTCCACTTTGGCTTTCATCAAACTGATGGGGATTGGGAAGAAAATTGTCAGCTTCCTGCCAATCTCAGTTGCGGTCTGCTGGTGGGTACTGGATATTGACAGGTGGTTGTGGGAGTGGAGGTTGTGGTTGTGAGGGTGGGTGAGTGGGTGAGGGTGGTCTTTGTTGTAGCTGAGCTGACTCAGCGGCGTGGGTAACAGCATGGCCCACTTCTGGTGCCTCACGGCTGGCACCACTATATCCACTACCATCTCCTGCCGCATCACATTTCTCATCCCAATTGCAACACTATCATCTTCGTTTTCACTATCTATACCTGTTGTACGCCCATGGGATGTACTCCGAGATGTACTCCTAACACTTGGAAGAGCATATGGAACACTACCAGAGTGCATATACCATCGTATATACTGACGCTTCACTGGCGGATATTCCACTTCACTCTCGCTACTGGAATTGTTTTGAAGAGCTTGGAGTTCATATTCACTATCACTATCATAACCATTGCTCACATCTGAGTCCTGGTACAACTGAATGTGAACAAGACGCCACAGCACCAGAGGTGGAAGGTTGTGGGTCGTCTGGGTTTTCCTCACTATTACCGGTATTATGGTCATTACTTTCGGTCACAACCTCCTCAAAACCTTGAAAGTCACCTTCACTGACACCCCATCAGTATTATAACTGTCACTGGGGAACAAAAGTGTCCCAATTCGCCGAGGAGTAAGGTGTTTCTTGCTGCGAGTCATGGTGGACAAGGTGTACTGAACTGGCATTCCCACAATGCACCACTGGGTGCCCGATTTTTTCCTACTGTGCACACTGACCACGCAGACTCATTCTCTCACCTCTAAGCCTACCAGCCATTTCCGCTAATTTGAGGCTGCTAGAATTTACGCGTACTAGTCGGCACCGACCCTGGCACATAAAACGTACTAGTATGGCACCGACCCCGAAAGGGTTAAAGTCTATATTATGCACAGAGTTTTGGGTAAATCTTAAAGATACAGTAATAGTAATACAAAAACAGTGGAACGGTTTCGTCTTTTACTGGCACTAGAACCAGCTTGAGAGTCACTGGATCCCTGTCACACAAAAAATCTATCCAGAGAGGTCTGTTTCTGGTGTCTCTTTAAGATTTGCCTAAAATGGGACAAGGCATTGTCATTGAACATGTTGCAGACATGGCTTGCAACAGCTTTGTTAGGGTGATATTTCTCCACAAAACTTTGCAACTCACTCCACTTTGCACACATGTCCTTAATCACTGAAGAAGGCACATTCTCCCCTCTCTCTTCCTCCTCCTCCTCCTCTGAAGCAATTTCCTCAGCTGCGGTCTGTTGCTATTCCAGTTGAAGGTCTTGCAGCTCTTCAGTGGTTAGCTCTTCCCTGGGGTCGTCCACCAACTCTTCCACATCCTGGCCACTCACATCCAACCCCATGGACTTCTTTCTTGAATTCTATCGTGTTTCTCGCCTTCTTTATCAAAGGGCTGGCACTCAGAACTTTCTTTGGCCCCATGGTGGTTTATTTAGCAGACGCACTCAATAAATAAGCACAAAAAACAATGGATTATTGTGAAATGTTTCGGATGAATGCTCGGGGTGATGCTCACTCAGCCAGAAACAAAGGCAGACTGAGTCACAAACGCATGGTATGCTTTGTGTGGGCGCAGGTGGACGCGTTTGGTACGGACCATTTTCAACTCTACAAAAACCGAGCGGATGTACGAAAACTGGGACAAAATTTCGACGAAAAAAGTCGTCAAAAACCGAATCCTACGAAAATTGGGGCATATGAAAACCGAGGTTCCACTGTACAGTGGTCCCTCGGTTTTCGTGCATCTCCAAACTCGAACATTTATGTAAGTGTATTTTCGTAAGTGATGTTGCAAGTGTATTTTTGGGGGTCTGAAATAGACTAACCTATGTGACATTATTTCTTAAGGAAGTAAATTGTTCGGTAATGGCACTTGAGCAGCATTCTGGAACGAATTTTCGGCGAAAACCGAGGGACCACTGTAAATGCAAATGGAGTCAACTCCACTATCCAGCCTGTAGCTGTACGAGTGCCCCAGGGTAGTGTCCTAGGCCCACTCCTCTTTCTCATCTACATCAATGATCTCCCCATTGCATCCCAACTCGTTGAACCAGTTCTATTTCCAGATGACATTACTTATGTCTACTCCCATTCAAACCCAGTTATACTTAGAAACACTGTAAACAACGAGCTGCTAAAAATATATACTGTACTTGGAAGATGACTAACAAACTCACTTTCAACATAGACAAAACATACTTCATGCTGTTTGGAAACAGAGCCTTAAATATCCAACTTAATATATCAATAAATGGTTCACCTATATCAAGACACACTGAATGTAAATTTCTAGGTCTTCTCCTTGACTGTAATCTTAAATTTCATTTCCACATCCAACATATATCCAAGAAAATTTCCAAATCAGTAGGCATCCTTTCCAAGATATGATACTATGTACCACAAACGACACTCCTTACCCTATACCACTCTTTAATATATCCTTACCTCACCTATGGTTCCTAACACAGAACACAAAAAGTAGTAGTGAGCAGGGCAAGATCCAGCATCAGCAAGGTCAAAAGCTCAGTGCCCCAAGGCACTGTCCTGGCACCTCTGCTGTTTCTCATCCTCATAACAGACATAGATTCAAGATGCTTTATTTCTCTCTAAAAAAATTACAATGTGTGTTTTACATTTAAAGACAATAATTACAAAGATGGCCGTTAGCATGCCTAGCATGCCTGGGCATGCTAGGCATTTTTGGCAGACTTAATACTAGTTCTTAATCTATATTACAAATTACATATGAATACAAATTTCAAATGATTAAATAGATTTACAATAGTGAGGTAGTTCAGGATAACTACCTCTTTAAGGGGGGCTCCTTGTCGAGGTAAAGAGGCTATCGGTCTGAGGAATTGAACCTCTTGGTCTTCTTCCTCAAACCGAACCTAATTACCCCCTAATCCCCCTTCCCTTTCCCATCCTCCCTTTTCCCTTTCCTCCTCCTCCTCATCCCTCCCTTCTTCTCTTCCCATTTTTACCCTGGGACCTTCTCTCCACAGGCATTCTAGTTCCTAGGTAGGGGGAATGGTACCGAGGTCCATCCCATTCCGTTGAGGTTCTTGGCGGTGGTGATGTTTGCTGTGGAATCTGGATCGCCTGGGGATGTCCCGATCCCTCTCTGGTCTCCCAGGGGGTGGCTTTGGGTATCTTTCGGGCGACGGGTGTATCTCTGGAGGCCACCTTTCGGATTCCGGGGGTGGTGGTCGAAGGAGGTATGCTTTGTGGTGGGTATCTGGCTGCCCTCTCTTTTGTCCGCCGAGGTGGCTCGGTGGTTGTGAGGTTGCTATCCCGGATTGCTGGTTTACTGGCATGAAGGGTAGGGTATGGCACGGGTTCCATGCAGCATCTGCACTACTTGCGGTGTTGAGGTCCTCTTGGGCGCGGAGGGGGATTTATGCCCCTTTCATTCCTCCTAGGAGCTATTCCTCCACATTCCCCCCTTTTTTTATTCTTTTTTTTTTTTATTTTCTTCTTTCTTTTTTTTCCTAAAAACAAAAAGAAAGAAGTAACCTAACCATGGATGCCCTATTCCGTGAACCTACCCCCGGGCCCCTTCTTGATACCGCACCCAGTTCTGACTCTACCTCATTAATGGACAACTCTTCTGACACCTCTAATACCCCTGTACCTCTTGCTGGTGCCGGTTCGTCACCTGCTTCAGGTACCGGGGTTCCGACCGGCCCTTTTGACATGTCTGACCTTCGCTTTTCTCTGACCTTGATTCCAGCTTCTCCCTCAACGGTGCAGCACTTTTCGGATTGCTTGCCCGTCGCACGTCGGACCACCTCTGGTCCCACATCCAAACGACCAAGACCCTTACATGACGGTTCGACACTTCCTTCTCATTCATTTCAGAAACGACCAGCAGGTCAAGCACTCCCCTTAAACACTTTGTTTCACACTACTCAATGCACAAAGTTTTTTACTCTAAGAACCCAACTACCCCTAGACCAATTTTCTTTGCTTCAATCATAGTATTGTGTAAAGCTTCCTCCCCCTACGCCTTATTTGCATAGGTACAAGAAGTCTCCGCATTCTCATTTCACGCTCTCAAGAGCGGCACTCGCATCATCACGGTCCAGAATGTTGGCTAAGCTCGTGATCTTTCTCTCCTTACGACCATAGATACTATTCCTGTCAATATTGACAAACATCATTCTCTCAATTCTTGTAGTGGTTCTGTCATTTTACCCCACATCATTGTCCAACGGAATTTCCAGACATGTGGTGGTGATATTTTGGAGCAGCTTGAGCTCGAAGAACTCCCTATCCTCAAAGTTGACACTTTTGTCCTCCCTGCCAATAAGCGAAGACGTTATCCTTGCAATATAGCTCGTTTAACATTTCACTGCCATGAACTTCCGCCTTCGGTCTACATTGTAGGTCACCGTTTACAGGTTTGAAAGGTGACCCCTACACCGCAACAGTGTAGAAACTGCTGGCGTTTTGGTCATCCAGCAAAATATTGCAGGTCCATGGCCGAATGCCCAGTCTGTCGTGCCGCCGACCATGCCAGTTCTTCTTGTACTCTACCTCCCTCTTGCCTTAACTGTCATGAGGCGCATCCATCGTACTCTCACCGTTGTCAGGTTTACCCAAATGAGCGGGAAATCCGTTGTCTCAAAGAGGCGGAAGGCTTCTCCTCATATGCTATGGCCGTCTCTCATCTATGCCTTCAAGGGAGACTTCCCCGTATTTCCTATTCTCGAATTGCTAAACTTTCCCCCACTTCTGGGGTCCTAACGTTTGCGGCTTTCTCTGTGGTCGCCCCATCCTCAGTCACCCCTGTCTCAAATCCTTTTGCTGTTCTTGGCTCCGAGGTCCCTACCTCGGCATCCCATACTGTCCACACCCCTTCCTCTACTCACTCGCACAGTTCTGTGTCTGCCCGCCCTCGTCCACCACCTAATCCTCACCGCCCTTCTTCTCATAAGTCTGGCAAAAAATCCCCATTGTCGGGTTCTTCACCTCCGACTAGTTCTGTAACGTTTGTGGAGGTTCATTCTCCTCCTCATTCAATGTCTTCATCCCCTGTCCCCTCCCACGTTCCTTCCTTGGCTGCCCCTCCCCAGGCCGCTTCCACTCCTGTCCTCTCCCAAGCCCCTTCGACAGTTTCCTCTTCCATCTCCTCGCCCTCTACTTTAGTACAGTCTATAGTCTCCCCAATGGTTGCTCACCCTCCTCCTTCCATTTCTAATGTACTGTAGTCCCCCATTCTGCATCTTTGTCTTCCAAAACACTGGAAGCTATTGCAGAATATATTTCAGAGACTGGAACGTTGATGGACACCGCTCCACCTCCGGTTCCTCCTCCTCTCTCTTCTCCGTCTACACCCCACCTTTCTTCACAGCGTCCCACTCCTTCTC
Source organism: Cherax destructor (assembly GCA_009830355.1). Taxonomy (NCBI): domain Eukaryota; kingdom Metazoa; phylum Arthropoda; class Malacostraca; order Decapoda; family Parastacidae; genus Cherax; species Cherax destructor. The sequence continues at coordinate 7,610 of WNWK01005132.1, read as the reverse complement.
TGATTACAGGTCTTCCGCTTCCTCCACACGTGGACTTTTCTAACCCTAGTCCATAGATACCTCTAACTTCGACTTATATCTTTCTCTCCATAAATCATGGCTTATTTGCAGTGGAATATCTGAGGCCTCAGGGGTAACCGGGGTGAACTTCAAGTGTTGCTCTCCCAGTTTTCCCCTGTTGGGGTCTGTTTGCAAGAACCCAAATTACAATCCGCTGTTATCCGGCCCTTTTCAAGGCTATGATTTGTTATATTCATCGGATCTTTTTTCCGATGGAACCTTCAATGAAAGTCCTCTTCTTATACCCACTGGTATTCCATACCATCAGCTCTATGTGCGTTCTTCTCTACATTACACTGCAGCCCGTATCCACTTGAATAAGTGGTATACACTCTGTTCTTTTTATCTCTCCTCTTCGCAAGCATTGTCTATCCCAGATGTTAATTTTCTGGTTTCTTTCTTGCCGCCACCCCTTCTGTTACTTGGCGATTTTAACGCACGCCATTTTCTCTGGGAAGGGTCACACTGTGACACCCATGGCATTCATTTGGAGGCATTCCTTACTTCTCTCCCCCTCCATGTTTTAAATACTGATACCCCTACCCATTTTGATCCTCGAACTCATTCTCTCTCTTGCATCGATCTCTCCATCTGCTCTTCCTCAACTGTCCTTGACTTCACCTGGTCTGTCCTCCCGGACTTACATGACAGCAATCATTTTCTGATCATCCTTAAGTCCCCTTCGTATTCTCCACTTCCTCGTAGCCCATGCTGGCAATTTGACCGGGCGAAATGGGACCTTTACGCACATCTTACTGCCTTTCATGAGGTTCCTTCCTCGTCCTCCATTGATGAAATTTTACATCTCTTTTCGTCCTCCGTCTTCACAGCATCTTCGCATTCTATCCCCCAAACCTCTGGCAAGCATTCTCAGAAGTGTGTGCCTTGGTGGTCTCCCGCTTGTGCTCATGCAGTATGTCTGAAACGCGCTGCGTGGGGCAGGTACCGGTATAACAGAACCGCAGAGAGACTTGTTGATTTTAAGCAGAGGAGAGCAATTGCTCGCCGTGTCATATGCGATGCTAAATGCACTTCCTGGTGGGATTATGTTTCCACCGTCACTTTGGCTTCCTCGATGAGTGCAGTCTGGAAGAAAGTGTGGAAATTGAGTGGTAAATTCTCCCCCGACCCGGCTCCTGTTCTTCAGGTTGCATGTGTCGATATAGCACACCCTCTTGCCGTTGCCACTGAAATTGGTAATCATCTGGTTTGCATTTCTCAGGGGGTCCATCTATGCCCCTCGTTCCTTTCTTCTAAGTATGCCAGCGAGTTAAAACCCTTAGATTTTTCTTCTCTCAGAGAAGAATCTTATAATGTGCCTTATACCCTTCAAGAACTGGAGGCAACACTCTCCGCTTGCCGATCATCGGCAGCTGGGCCAGACGGAATACATATTCGTATGCTACAGCATTTCCATCAGTCTGCTCTTACTGTCCTCTTACGACTCTTTAATCTTATATGGTCGCAAGGAGTCCTTCCCCAGCTGTGGAAGTCTTTCGCAAACCGGGTACTACGGGACGTGATACCTCCCACTATCGTCCCATCGCTCTTACCAGTGCAGTTTGCAAGGTGATGGGACGTCTAGTTAATAGACGTTTGATGTGGTATTTAGAGACGCACAATAGTCTCTCCCCTAGTCAATATGGCTTTCGTAAGGGCCGTTCTGCCATTGACCCCTTACTGCGCTTGGATACGTATATTCGTAATGCCTTTGCTAATAACCACTCGGTTATCGCCATCTTTTTCGACTTTGAGAAGGCTTATGACACAACTTGGAGGTATAATATCTTGGTTCAGGCCCACTCCATAGGCCTCCGAGGCAATCTACCATTTTTCCTTAAGGCCTTCTTAACTGACAGACATTTCCGTGTCCGGGTTAGTAATGAGCTTTCCCTGGAATTTGTCCAAGCTGAAGGTGTTCCCCAGGGATGTGTTCTGAGCACAACACACTTTCTCCTTGCTATAAATAATCTGGCATCTGTTCTCCCATCCAATATTTGGTCATTGCTCTATGTGGATGACTTTGCTATTGCTTGTGCGGGGGCTGACTGTCACTTCATTGCAGTTTCCCTCCAGCATGCCGTCAACCGAGTTTCCGATTGTACCACCACTCACGGGTTTAAATTTTCTAGTGGCAAAACTCATCAAATTACGTTTACTAGACGTTCAGTGGTCTCTGATCATCCATTGTACCTATACGGCTCACGTATCCCAGAACGTGATACAGTGGACCCTCGCTATTCGAACACTCCAAAACTCACCCTTTTATGTAAGTTTATTTTTTTAAGTGCTTTTATAAGTGTATTTTTGGGTGTCTGAAATGGATTCATCTAATTTACATCATTCCTTATGGGAATAAATTCGTTTGGTAACAGCACTTGAACAGCATTCTGGAATGAGGGTGAGTTTTGGAGTGTTCGAATAGCGAACACCGTCGATTGTCCTGGAAACCTCACATTACCTCTCTGAAGGCAACTTGTCATAGCCGGCTGAACCTCTTAAAAACCCTCGCACATCTTTCATGGGGGGCTGATCGTCGAACTCTTTTTTCCTTGCATTCAGCCTTAATATTATCGAAACTCGATTATGGTGACCAGATATATTCGGCGGCCTCCCCTGCTACTCTTTCCAGCCTTAATCCCATTCATCACCAGGGATTTTATGGCTTGGTGCATTTCGTTCTTCCCTGGTTGAGAGCCTCTATGTAGAAGCGAACATTCCATCCTTGTCCGATCGTCGTGATGCACATTGCATTCGCTATTATGTTCGCTCTCATGACCTCTGCAATACTTCCATGTATAGGATTGTCACAGATGTTAGTAAATGCTTGTTATTTGTTCGTCGCCTCTGTTTACTTCGTCCCTTTTCTCTTTGTCTACATTCACTATTGTCTTCCCTTCAGCTACCACCTGTATATGTTCATGTGACATCTCCCTTTCCCCTACCCCCTTGGGAAGTTCCTGCTGTCTGTGTCTGTTCTATTCTTCTACCTTGCGCGAAAGCCCAACTACCTATGGCGGCTTCTCGCTCTTTTTTTTCTAGACCACTTCCGTTCTCATTGCCATGCCATCGCAGTGTACACCGATGGTTCAAAGTCATCTGACGGCGTTGGATTTGCAGCAGTGTTTCCAGACAGTGTCGTGCGAGGGCATCTATTACCCTTGGCTAGCATATTTACGCCTGAATTGTATGCCATTCTTGTGGCAATTATCCGTATTGCATCTATGCCTGTGTCACCATTTGTGGTCATTTCAGACTCCCTTAGTGCTTTACAGGCTATCCGTAAAATTGATACACCTCACCCCCTAGTTCTTCGTATCCAACTTTGGTTACGCCATATCTCTAGCAAGCACAAAGATATTGTCTTTTGTTGGGTCCCTCGTCATGTTGACGTACAGGGCAATGAACAGGAAGACACTGCTGCGCGGTCAGCAGTATGTGACCTTCCAGTTTCATATACATGTGTTCCATTCACGGACTATTTTGCAGTCATTGCTACCCACCTTGCACCCGTTGGCAACAACACTGGTCTGACCTGCTAAATAACAAACTTCATTCTATTAAACCGAGTATAGGTTTCTGGCCTTCTTCTTGTCACCAATGTCGAGGCTGGGAGACTACACTCTCCGTCTTCTATCAACCACACTCGTCTTACTCACGGGTATCTCATGGAGAGGCTCACTGTCCCCTCTGTGAACATTGTCAGGTTCCAGTATCTGTTCGCCATATTCTATTGGACTGCCCACTCTATCTGCGAGCACGCAGAATTTACCTCTAACGTTGTCTTCGCTCTACGGCCCTTTCTTTCCTTCCTTCTTGTTGATGGACCCTCCTTTAATCCTGACTCTCTCATTGACTTTTTGACAGAAACTGACTTACTACACAAACTCTGAAGATTATACCTCTAGCACATCCCTCAGTCCCTTCTACCTCGATGTCTTGCTACCTCTATCCCTGAACTATCCACTGCCCTTCTGCACTTCATACCCTACTAATCATCTCTTTCCCTCTTACAACCCATTCTCCCTGCATCCTGTCCTGTCCAGCCACGCTGTATAACCCTGTGGTTTAGCGCTTCTTTTATTATAATAATCAAGATAACTAGATTATATCACAAATTACAAATTAGTACAAATTTCAAATGATTAAATATATTTACCATAGTGAGGTAGTTCAGAATGTTTAGATTGTAAAAAAATTAGTAATAAGAATGGTTTGTCTTGGCATGTTACACAGTTTCTATTAAAGCTCCAATATTAGTATATCAGGCAAACTTAAGACTAGTTTCAAATTTATTAGACAATAGCTATATTCGGGATTTTATGTTTACTGTCCTTTGTGTCAGTGTTGGTGTAGATGAGGAGGATGTGTGTGTGTTTTTAGGTGATGGTGGGGTGTGTTAGTGAGATAAGATGTTTTTTGGATGATAGTGTTGAAAATGGTGGCTGAGTCTGCAGTTTTGGAGTTTTCAGGTAGGGAGTTCCCAGATTTTAGGCCCTTTAATGTACATTGAACGTTTGTATAGATTTAGCCGGACACGGGAATGTCATAGAGATTTTTGTGTCTGGTATTGTGCCTATGCGTCCTGTCACAACTATCAAGAAAGCGTTTTAGTTCAGGGTTAATGCTGGAATTTATGGTTTAGTAAGTGTGGATGTTCTGAACAGTGAGTAAATTTAGATCTTTGAAGAGTGGGAGGGGTTGCCTGGGATTGGATTGCGTGATAATTCTTACTGCAGCTTTTTGTTGAGTTAATATTGGTTTTGGTGAGTTTTGCTGTTGATCCCCAAGCACATATGGCATAGGTGAGGTAGGGATAGATGAGTGAATAGTATAGTGTGAGTAGGGCTGATTGCGGTACATAGTAATGTATCTTGGAGAGGATCCCAACCGTTTTGGATATTTTTTTTGCTATGTGGTTGATATGGGTGCTGAAATTCAGGTTGCTCTCCAGGTGTAGGCCCAGGAATTTGCCCTCATTGTTTTTAGCAATAAGAGTGTTGTCAATCATTATGTTCAGTTGTGCAACTCCTGTTCTGTTACCAAACATAATGTAGAAGGTTTTGTCAGTGTTAAGTGTAAGTTTGTTGGCTGTCATCCAGGTTGATATTTTTAGTAGCTCTTCATTAACAATGGTGTTGAGTGAGGCAAGATTTGGGTGGGAGATGACATAAGTCGTGTCGTCAGCAAAGAGAATCGGTTTCAGGTGTTGTGATACGTTGGAAGATCATTGATGTATAGGAAAAGGGCAGGGGACCAAGGACACTTCCCTGTGGTGCTCCAATATCAAGTGTTCGTTTAGATGAAGTTGTGTTTTTAATGGTGACATATTGATACCTGTTAGTATGATAGCTTTGAAATACATAAGAGCGTGCCTCTTATACCGTAATGGTCAAGTTTTTGGAATAGGATGCCGTGGTCTACTGTATCAAAGCTTTCCTTAGGTCAATAAAGAGTCCAGCGGATATTCCTTGTTTTCAAGTGCTGGTAAAGTAGGTCCAGCATTTTTACAATTGCATCGTTTGTGCTTTTGTTTTTTCTAAAGCCAAATTGGCAGGGGTTGAGTACGTTTTGCACTGTAATAAACTAGTTTCTCAAAATTTTTAGATAGCAACGGTAAGTTCGAGATTGGCTGTGGGGACACCACCTTTGTGAATTGGTGTAACTCTTGCTGTCTTGAGGGGTGCCGAGAATTGCTAGTTTCTAGTGATTGTTAAAAAGTAGTGAAATAGCAGGCGAAAGGACATGAGCCGCTCGCTGTACAATAGTGGTGGGACTTGAGACTGATTCCCTGATTTATTCTTAAGTGACTTTATAATCATGGTGACTTCAGTGGGTTCGGTAGGGCAGGATAGAAGGAGGTTGGTAAATTTCCATCTAAGTAATCACTTGCTTGGGCATTGGTACCGGGATTTTACTGGCGAGATCTGATCCTATGGTTGAGAAGAAGTCATTCAACTTATTAGCTGTATCAATAGGCTGCAGTTGTGTTTCATTTGGTTTAGTCAGGACAATATCCCTAGTTTTTTTTTTTAGTTTGTGGGTGCCCAGAATCTGAGAGTGTTTTCCAGGTCTTTTATATTCTTCTTTGTTTCGGTGAATTGCTGGAATAGTACAATTGCTTGGTCTTTCTTATTAGTTTGGTGAGAACTGATGCATAGTGTTTAATAGTATTTTTGGGTATAGGACTTGTCTATATTGCTTTTCACATTGATGTTTCTTATCAATGGATCTTAGTAACTGCTAGTTAGCCATGGGCAGCCTAGCCATTTGTTCGTAACCTGTTTCATTTTTTATGGGACAGTGTTTGTTGTATAGTCTAAGTAATTTATTAAGAAATATGTCTGTGCAATCATCGATACCAGTGGCATTGGAGAATTCAGTAGTCCAGTCAACCACCCTAGCTCTGCTGTGAAGATACTATGGAGGCCTCGTCATGAAGTCTAAAAGAAACTTTGTTGTATTCCAGTGGTGGTTTATTAATGTTTGTTAAGAGGAAGGTGGGGTAGTGGTCTGTAGTGCTGTCTGTAATTATCCCTCATCCCCAAGAAGACAATAACGTACCTCAGGAAAACTCGAGGTTCTCCCGGAGCTGTTAGAATATTTTCTCCTACCACCCCTATATATATTGAGTGAGTGCTTTATTAATAGACAGAATACATTGACAGAAAACACAAACATGAACATGAATACATACACACACACAGAATATATATATATATATATATATATATATATATATATATATATATATATATACATATATATATTTGTGTGTGTATATATTCATGTTCATGTTTTGTTTTCTGTCATATATTACAGATGAAATTTTGGGAGACAGTAACTGTAAGAATGGAGAAATAAATGATGGTGACCTAAGAGGGACAGGAGCTATAGTGAAATAAATGATGGGGAAACAGGTGTAGACAAGGCCACACAAAAAAACAGTGTTACAAACTAGCAATACCACGGTAGATAGTAAACAAGGGGATGCCCAGGGAAATACTGAAGATAAATTACCAGAAACAGTTGAAGGCTCCATTGTGCTGCACTAGTGTCGAAGACAGACACGAGACAGGAACACACCCACCAATGGGGAACACAGTCACAAAAAACCAGGGCAAACGGAAACCAGGCCTATGTGAATATTATGCACTTGGTATCTGCAGGCATGGAAAATCTGGGAAATCAGATGGGACATGCAATTATGATCACCCCAGAAAATGCCGTGCCCATATGAAAACAGGCAAATGCAACCTCCAGTCCTGTAAGTTTTCCACCCTGAAATTGCCACACATCAATTCAGGAAAGACAGTGCTATAACTTATATTGCCAGGCATACCACCTAAAGGGTACGAGGCGACACAGAACATCCAGACCATGGCAAAACCTGGTAGCCACAGCCACTCCGGAGAGAGGTTTTTAGTGCCAGGAAGGAAAAATGCTGGCAGGAAATGACAGAAATTGTACACCAACTGCAATCATTTCTGGAGTGGAATCACAATCAATGGCCTCCACTTCAATACAACAGATATTAGTGCCAGGAAAAA
>WNWK01005131.1:2500-126398 GCA_009830355.1 Cherax destructor | reverse complement strand
ACCACTTCTAACCTATTGCCCACTAGCCCTCTCTTAGCTGCAAAGACCAATAAACTCAAGCTACAGCGCATCCAGAACAAAGCTCTGCGTTGGGTGTCTAATACCAGGTGGGATGACTTCCTTACTAGTGAATCCCTTCACATCCAGGCGAACACTCCGGCCTTGAATGTGTACTGGAAGACACTCAGCGACAAACAAATAGACAGACTTGAGACTAGACATGACCACTGGACCACATACTTAGACGACATTATACGAAAACCCAACAACTCACATAACTTATTCTACTCGATCCTAGATCCAGCTCCAAACCCCCTATACACTATCAATAGCCCACAGTAAAAGCTAACATAGCTGCATCCCTGTCTTTACAGGGGTGGACCTTAAAAGATGTCCTTTGTAACCTTTATTTTAATTTGTTTTTTAATTTGTTTTTTAATTTGTTTTTGAATTTGTTTTTTAATTTGTTTTTTAATTTGTTTTTGATAACTAACTGAGTAGCCCTTGTGCCTTGCAGTGATGTGTTTGCGCCAGCCCCGTACCACAGAACTCCCATGCCGTGTCCAAGTCGAAAAAAATGCAAATTCCTGAATCACTATCTACCTAGCTACTGGGTCAAGCCCTGGTACTATCTCTCCTACTAATCATTCTTCCTCTCACCCAACTACTCTTCCTCTGTACCCACTTCCCCTTCACCCGAAAGGGTCTTACCTACACTTGTTCTGTTCTGTTCAACACTTTTCTTGGTTCTAAAGTGGGAGAGGAGATGTAGAGTCTTCTAGCACTTTCCAACACGAGCTGCAGATATTCACACACCAGCCTGTTGATGATAATCCTGGTAGGAGTTCTTGATTGGACGATATTGTGCCAAAACCCCAGAGCAGGATGCCCACAGCCTCTCTCTGCCAGAGGTGCCTTGTATGGGCCAGTAGGCCTTCTGCAGTGTTCCTCCATTCTTATATTCTTATGTTCTATATATATATATATATATATATATATATATATATATATATATATATATATATATATATATTTATATCTCTTAATTCCTAGCTATATATAATATATTAATATATATATATATATATATATATATATATATATATATATATATATATATATATATATATATATATATATATATATATATATATCTATATATATATATATGCCAGCAAGTACTGGGTTTCGAACAGAGTTGTAGATGCGTGGAACAATCTTCCGAGTAGGGTGATAGAGGCTAGGACCTTGGGTGGCTTTAAAAGAGATTGGACAAATATATGAGTGGGAGGGCTGGGTTTGATTAGTGTCGTGAGTACGGGAATAAATTCTTAGGTAGTGGTGGTTTTGATATGGACCTGCCTTGTATGGGCCAGTAGGCCTTCTTCAGTGTTCCTCCATTCTTATATTCTTATGTTCTATATATATATATATATATATATATATATATATATATATTCATAAGCATTTGTGATTTAGCATTCTTATTTTAGGGATAATTGCCGTAAAATCCAGATACATAAAATAAATGAATACAGAGGAGACAAGTACTCTGCTGATGTAATTCACAAAGTTAAACGCATTTGTTTGAGGTCCGAAAAATCAACCTCACAGTCAGAATACTTTCTCGTGTATTTACTGATGTTGCCGAGCTCTATCTATTGGGCCTTATCATTACTTATCAATTAGTAATGCGCTTTTACCTAGAAGTGGGCAGTAACATGACCGATGGAAATTAATAATTCTGTGTGATATAAAATGAATGACTGCTAAAAGTGCTGGTGGAGAGCTCTTGATCTAAAGAACTGGAGTTACGCTCCTTCCCTCTCTCGGATCAAACCTGATTTTCCCACATTTCCCCAGGCATTGCATGACCCCTACAGGTTTAGCACTCCCTATGAATGTAATTATAGTATTAAGGTGGCTGCATTCTAATAAGTTTCTGGTGTCTGCCACTCTACTTCACCTCTCCCATTCTTTCTCCCAGTCACCCTTACCCGTTCTTTCCTCCATTCACCCTCTCCCGTTCTTTCCTCCATTCACCCTCTCCCGTTCTTTCCTCCATTCACCCTCCCGTTCTTTTCCTCATACAATCTCTCCCGTTCTTTTCCCTCATTCTCTCACACTTTCTCTCGCCTCTCATTCCTTTTTTTTCTCCTGGCCTACTTACTTCTTTCTCTTCCCCTCCCATCTCTTTCTTTCGATTTTCTAAATCTTTTTTTTCTCTCTCCATTCATCCCCTCGTCTACTTTCTCCTCCTATTCCCTCTTACCCAGATCTTTTCCTTTCCTTTAATACTCTACTTTTCCTCCATTCTCCTTCATCTCAATAGTTCTTCCATTTTATTCCTTACATTCATTTACCTTCTCTTTTTATCCTCTTTTCTTCTTTCTATTTTTAAAAATTTCAAATACTGTATAACTGAGGTAAGTTTTTAAAAGACTCCTCTATAACAATTATGTAGGACTTCTCTATAATAATTATTAAATGCTTCCCTATAACAATTTAGTAACGACCCTATATCTTACATGGAATGCCTTAATTAAAACAAGTTTTTTCTCTCTCTCTCTCTCTCTCTCTCTCTCTCTCTCTCTATATATATATATATATATATATATATATATATATATATATATATATATATATATATATATATATATATATATAATATATATATTTTATTTAAAGTATTCTATAATATAAATGTTCCATTACAATAATATTTAATAATTATGAAAGTTTATAACTGTTATAAAAGAATCTTTTATGTCAATTATAAAGGATTTTTTAACACTTATAAAGGTCTTTATAATAGTTAATGGCTTTCGTTGGAGATCTTTTGGTATCCCGCTCCACTGATCCCTCCTTCATTTTCTCTATCCCTTTTTCCCTTTCTCTCCTTACATTTTATCTTTTCTTCCTTATTTATTTTCCTCTCCATATTCATTCCACTTCTTCCTTCCCTTCCATTTTCCCTAAGCCTTCACTTCCTTCTTTCATCCCTTCGCCTCTTTTGAATCCCGTCGCATTCTTGAAGTCCCTCCTCTATTCATTCGTTCCTCTTTTCTTTGATCTCTTTCTCCCTCCCTTTCTCTTCCCTACCGATAATTTACTATATTACTCTTCCTTCTTCGTCCCTTGGATCTCTTTCATCATTCACTCATTTTTTTTCTTTAATTTTTACCCTTCTGCTCTTCTGCCTTCTTGTTTCTGTCCCTCCTCCCTCCCATGTATCTATAACGCTTATGGATAAGTGACTCTTCACATCAGATTTGCTCCAACAAATTTTCCACCATTTCATCGCTTCATTGTTCCACATCCTCCTCACTACGTTGTCATACTTTTCACAGTTTGGTTCACATCTATTAACTGAATACACGAGTTCCATAAAAACCTCCTAGGTGTCTTTCGTATTCCCCGTGTACCTATGCCCTCCATCTCCTTGCCTTCATGCTTATCTTATCTGAATCCTGTTCATTCTCCTCCGTCTATTCCTCTTCCCTCTCTTACTCCTCTCTATGTTATCCTACTATGTTATCCAGGTGTTGCGCATGTCTCATTCATCATACTGAAGGTATTGTGTATCATTTTAGTATTCCATCTATGATCTGTTTTCCTCCCTATAGTATCATGTAAGCTAAATTCTGGATGAATGGTTCAGAGAACCGACAAGTTGATAAATTAGAAACATTTGCAACACTTTAGTATCTTTAATGAGGAAACATTTCGCCACACAGTGGCTTCATCAGTCTATACAAAGGAAAATGGTGAGGAACAGTAGGAGTTTGAGGTAATCAGTCCCTCAGCCTTGAGTCAATGTAATCAATCCCTCTTGATGGACTGATTACATCGACTCAAGGGACTGATTACCTCAAATTCCTCCTGTTCTTCACTATTTTCCTTTGTATGGACTGATGAAGCCACTGTGTGGCGAAATGTTTCCTCGTTAAAGATACCCAAGTGTTGCACATGCGTCTAATTTATCAAGTTTAATTCTCCCTCACCGCCCTGGAAGATCCCTGCTATTCAATATCCATCAACATACACTTCCCACCGGATCAAGTAATCTTTCATTTCTCTCTCCTGCCCCGTGACTTCCACCATGGTATATTACCGTCACTATAATTCCCTTTACACGACGATTTTTTGTTCCAACTCATTTCTTATCTAATGTACATCTCTCTCTCTCTCTCTCTCTCTCTCTCTCTCTCTACCGTGCCTCTTCCCCTTTAATATCTTCAGTAGCTCACCTGCTTATTAGGCCAAGTCTATTATCTCCTCTCTTTCATATTCCAACCCATTCACGGAAGAAAGAAGAGTGGAGAGAGAGAGAGAGAGAGAGAGAGAGAGAGAGAGAGAGAGAGAGAGAGAGAGAGAGAGAGAGAGAGAGAGAAGAAAGGGTGAGAGAACGGGAAAGGGGGGAAGTGAGATAGAGAGACGGGGAAGAGGAGAGAGGGGAAAAAGAGAGAGAGAGAGAGAGAGAGAGAGAGAGAGAGAGAGAGAGAGAGAGAGAGAGAGAGAGAGAGAGAGAGGAAGGGGAGAGAGAGAGGAAGGGGAGGGAGAGAAAGAGAGGGGTTGTGACAGCCATGATAAAATGAAATTTAAAACGAGGGAAAGCCAGATGATGGATGCATTGAGGGAGTTTGAAGATCTCCTTTAACCGAGGGGAATCAAGACCTGAATAGAATTCCTCCGGTCAATTTGAATCCAGTCTGGGTGTGCTAATCAAAAGAGAAGGTCCTTAAAGGGACTCTTTACCACGAGTTAAGTGGGTCGGGAGAGGGAAGAGACTATATGTTCGTTGGTTTATCCATTTGTTTACTTTGTTTCATGCCTTAACTTACTTTGGTTAGACGTTTTTCTTGCTTATGTCTTAATACAAGTCTTTGTATGTTTGTTTAGGTTCTTGCCTTTTGCTCAGCGTTTTTCTTGCTTGTCGTTTTACCAGTCTCTGTCTTTGTTTACGTTCTTGCCTTTTGTCAAAGGTGAATTTTATATTTCCTGGCGCTCTGGGCATTGTTTCCATGGAAGTTATTGTTGCTCGAGTTGCAATGTTTATATGAATGTAAGTAGATGCATTGATTGCATTGCCGTTTTTTCTTTTTTCTTTGATATGAAATACCGGTTCACTTGCAGATTCAGTATTTATTATTTGAGGAAGAGTTGTAGTTTAATATTGGCTATAAAGGTTAATTTGTCGAATTTGTTAGGTAGAGTATCTGTTTATTCGAAGTTGGAGTAGTTGTTCAGAAGTAGAGATCTTTTACTTTATATTGAGTTTTTTACTTATAAAGTGTAGATAACTCAAAAACACTTGGTGCAGAGCAAGTATTTATTAAACCAATGTCATCTTAAGACGAAATTTATCCTAATGAAAGTCTAAAAATTTTGCACATGTCAGATTTATCCATCTGGTGGTATTATATGCCTTGAGGGATAGAAACAGCTTCACGCTAGTTGGTTAATTTTTAGATTCTCCATTATTCATAATTAATCTCCTCCTCAGTGTTGAATATATTTCTAACATTTTTGGAGAATATGTAGAGGGGGAGGGGAGAAAATATATGCTAAGTGCTAAGCACATACATGTCGCTCAGAGCAAGGTTTTTCCTAGAGGCTCGATCATCCATCAGCTTTACTCCGATACAGGTACGATAGTTTCCTACTGACTGGCTACACGCACAGTCTAGTAACGAGGTAGAGGGATAGTGAAGAACAGATGAGCATTAACTGATAACTGAGACCTATTAAAATACAAATATATATAAATAATTATAAATAAATATATATATATATATATATATATATATATATATATATATATATATATATATATATATATATATATATAACACATTGGAAATTCAAATGTGATGAAAAAATTATTGAACATGGGACACCACGAACATAGCTATGCTCCTGTACCTACAAATAGGTAATAAACACACACACACACACACACGAGAGAGAGAGAGAGAGAGAGAGAGAGAGAGAGAGAGAGAGAGAGAGAGAGAGAGAGAGAGAGAGAGAAGGAGGCATAGGAGAGAAAGGGTGCCAGACACACGCGGTGTGTAGTTAGTTCACAGCCAGCTGGATTCGTAGTTAGCACTAATGGGTAATTTGGGAGGTCGTAGAGCAGAGTTCCTACGTGACTTGAGGAGTGTGAAGAGGCCAACTGCCCATAACTGCTGAACCCAAGGGTTAAACGAGGTGGCTGGAGGTGGGAGATGCTGCCTGATCCTGCTCTGTCTGTGTGTGTCTCTCTCTCTCTCTCCTCTCTCTCTCTCTCTCTCTCTCTCTCTCTCTCTCTCTCTCGCTGTCTATACCCAAAACTCTTTCTAACCCGTGTCCCAAACTTCACGAGTTTGCCAGTTACTAACCCTCTGCCTCCTCTTAAAGTCTCGTAACGTCACGATACGGCCTCCATATAGCTTCAAGGCCCCGACCACACCCCTTCTCCACCTCTACATAGCCTCACGACCCCACCACACGTTCTCCAGTATATCTATATAGCCACAGAACCCCCATCACACCCGCTCCACCACCTCCAAATAGTACCACAATCTGACATCACCTAATCAAACCATGTTCATTTAACCAGCTCCAGAAAATAATCCCATCAGCTGTTGTATTAAAACTCGATGATAACCTATTTATTCTCATATTCCTAATTCCTGATTTTAACCAAATATATGTTTACTTTACTCATTTTTACACTAAAACAAAAATTTTGACGCAGAACTTTTTTTTTTTTAATAATTTTCACATAAACGTTGTATATTTAAGTGCAATTATTTATATATTTAATAATAGTGGACTAATATTTTATTCCAAAATGACACCTTTGACCTGTTTCTCTGACACCCTCCATGTAATCCGATAACCCCATTGCCCTACTGAAGAAGTCTCCCAGCTCAGGCTGACAGATTACCTAACGTCATATACGCAATCCATCCTCTGTGATGGACTATGACGGGGAAACATGTAGATTTTACTTCTGCAAAGTAATCCTGAAAAACAGGATAGTCGAATACTGCGAACGTTCCCACCAAGCATCTATCATAAAGAATAAGGTGGTAGCCCACTGCTTGTCTACCCACAATGTAACTATTGTCTAAAATAATGTACGTAATAGCACACTGTGGGGAGTTTCCACAAAATAAATGCATAAAATAGAATGCCAGCACAATGCGGCTGTACCCACTTATGCAGTATTAGTCGTATATATTATATTTCTACCTGGCAGATCCCTGACAGGTGATGTTCAAGCCTTACTAGAGCTAATAATTGAACTCTTGATTCCGATTCAAACGCTAAGATGAATTTTTGAGGTCTCTACACACTGCTATTTCCCCACTAACGAGAAATGACTGAATTCTTTATTTCTCGTTAATATCACACTAACGAGAAAGTGAACTTCTGAACTCAATGTATCAAGTTAACGAGGAGAACTGCTGAACACTATATATGTTATTATTCCCCAACTAACAAGACGACCAATGACTACTATATAAATATATATCGTTATTTTCCCCACTAACGAGGAGAAAAATTGCCCGAAATCGTTGTTATTCCTTCAAGTGCTTCATTACCTCCCTATTTTACTTTCGTCTTTGTCGCAACTTCTCATGATTTCATTAAATCGAAATATACAATATTAATTTCTCAGGTTTCTGAAGAGGATGAAGACAGACCATTATTGGTAACTCTGAGTGTCCGTCCGCTCTCTAATGCATTTTATAATACATGAAAGGATTTTCTCTATCTGTGAATTCAGACTAAAAAAGTTACAACAGTGTGGGTGGAACAGTTCACCAAATGCCCAAACTTTAAGAGAGGAACTTCATGACGTTTTGGAACGTCTTGGACCATAGAGAGTTGTGACC
Organism: Cherax destructor; assembly: GCA_009830355.1. Lineage (NCBI taxonomy): Eukaryota > Metazoa > Arthropoda > Malacostraca > Decapoda > Parastacidae > Cherax > Cherax destructor. Next base: position 118,512 of record WNWK01005131.1, on the reverse strand, counting down.
TAACAATGGTCCAGAAGAGACCAAAACATCGTCATGAAATTCCTATCCTAAGTGCGGGTGTTTGGTGAAGATGTGAATAGTCACTAAATTCAGAATATCAAACAGTGCGATGCTTTTGACAGGAGCCAGGAAATATTTTAATGAACTCGCTTCTCATTGAAAATGAAATGAAATCTAACATGAGAAAAAGACATGTTAAACAAACAATCTGGACCGCTAGCTAACATTCTAAAGAAGCAAACTCAGGCTATGAAACAGTCGACTTAAAAAAAAAAAAACGCGAACGCTAAGAAGCTTTCGAATTAAAAAAAAAAAAGCTAACTCTGTCAAAATATTAATTAAATTCAACAAACTAAATCAGCCCAGCAGCAGGTAGACCCTACTAACTCTGAGAAAGCAGTTGAACTCGGTAAACTAACTATGCCCAAGTAGAAAGTGAATATAAAAAACTAGCTATGCACAAGAAGTAAGTGACCTTGACAGACTAACTCTGCAAAACAGAAGGAGGTGAAAATAATAACTTAGAGAGAAAGCAGTTGAACTCAGCAAACGAACTCTTCCCAAGAAGCAGGTGAACTTGTCACACTAGCTCTGAGAAGAAGCAGTTGAACGCAACAAGCTTAATTCTTTATAGGAACTAGTCGATGTCAGTGAAGTCTCCCACTAGATACAGTTAAACTAAATACGTGGATCTGGTCTCCCGATTTGTCTTCCTTCATTGAAGGAAGCTTTGACAGATAAAACTAAGATATTGCAAGGGTAGCTTCTCTGCGTACCTTCCACATCGACAATTGTGGTCTCTTCATTGTTCTCCGTAAGCTGCCACTAATTGCTCAGTTACCGCTGGTTGTTTGACTCTGTGGATGTGTCGAAATCAGTGAGTTGTGTGGTATGTTTTTCTTGGTCTGTGACTTTGTGCCAGAAAGAGAGGGAGGGAGAAAAGTAGGGAAGGAAGAGAGGGATGATGATGATATTTGCAGTAGTAGGGTTATTCTCGTAATGGCCATCTTCAGTGTTTAGTTAATCATAACAAAAACAATGTATATATTAGTCGTAGCACATGCTACATCTTCTTTGATCACATTCCAGCATTCTAAAACTCAGACAAAAAAAAAGTATTGGGTACAATAGGCACCGTCTATATTTTTACATTCATGGTATACATAAATTACCTATCGGAGCAATTTGCATCATATGTTTGCCAAAAACATGAAAATAACGAAAAACATAACAACGGGTATAGTGTGGCTTAGAGGTAGGGGAGGTTATGAATGGGAGGTCAGTGGTGGACTTCAAAATTAATAATTGTTGACTTTTTTAATTATTAATATATATATATATATAATCCTTATTATCAACAACCAACTGGTATTCACTCATTTAACCATTCCAGACATAATTTAGTGACAGTGAGGTAAATCCAGTCCCCATTTCCCATTCGATATGCCTTAACTATTCTCGTTCCAGAGGCGGGAGAGGACAGGAAAATGTTCGATGACTTTAACAGGCTGCAGACGTAGTCAGTAAAGTTGTTACGGGAATTCATATCGGATTATTGCAAAATAAAGAGAAAAGGGGAATCATAGAGACTACCAGAAACATAATACACGTTAGAGAGAGACTACAGACATCACATTGAGAGAGGAAGATCAAAGAACGTTCATCACACCTAACATATGACATGAATTACATTCAGTCTGTGCAACCCCGACGGTAAATGTTACTATCTAAAATAAAATCTGCCTTCAGAAGGGTTTTATTTACGACATGCGTCAGGTTCGTCTCTAAATATGTGACGTCAGCATCGAACACACGCACAAATATGTATGCTAAGAAACTATAAAAAGATCCAGAGTTTAGCAAGAAAACAGTGCGTAGCGAAAAGTTGTTTGAGTAATGAGTAAGTAGATCAAGATAAATGAGGAGAGGGTAGAGGCAAACAGCATGCAAAGCATCAAGGGTTTGCACTGTAAGGCAATAAAGATTGCAATTATCATTTTAGAGGCGGGAGCTATAAATCAACCCATGCAAACCTAACTAAGCGAGTACACTCCCTCACACACTCCATCTCCACACCGTAGTCGTACTCTAAACGCATCACCCACCAAGATGCAAAATTTGATAAAGAATGCATGAGAGGGTGTGGCTGGAGCGTGCCAGTCTCACATAATGGAAGTGAGAAATGGGAGAATTACAGGAGTAGGGAGGAAACGCGTTTGGAGGTAAGGCGGAGAGAGGAATAGAAGGATTGCAGGGTTAGGAAGGAGAGACGAAGGGAAGGATTACAGGGGTAAGGAGGAGAGGAATGGAAGGGTTACAGGGGTGGGAGGAGAGGTATTCCTGACACATGAAAGAGAGTAAAGAAGACTGAGAATTGGAAGAAAAGCGGGAAAAGGATGTATAGTCCTGATACAAGAACGGGAAAGAGAGGCCAGAAAAGAGGAAGAACAACGAGAAGAGACGAGATAACACTGCCAAGCGAACGAGAGGAGAGAGGATACGAGAATATGATGAATAACCTGGGAAGAAGAAGAGACGCTTCTGCCAGACTAACGGAAGCAAGCTGGAATATGCAAAAAAAAAAAAAATTGTAAGGGATTGCTTCATTGTTTTCTGAGGTCCCACTGACCTGTATTATGTATATTAATTGCTTGATGATAATGTTTTGCTCTAATGTATTAGGAAAAATTGCTTCAAATATTTAAATATTTTTTGGAATGATTCCACCAACAGATTTCGTCTGTAAATCTAGTGAATTCCTCTATTTACACGATCAGGTAAGGAATTGAAACTGGTCTCCTTTTCCTCGGATCAAACCTGATTACTTCCCTTTAATAACATATATGTCGTGCAGAACAGGTAAAACTGGTCAATTAGCAAAAATTAATATAAAATTAGGCCCCTTCTAAAATTTTCTCTTATACGTTTAAAAACATGTTTTTTTCATTTATGTTAATGTAAAAAATAATAATTTTGTACCAATAGAACCTCAGAAAACTTACCTAACCTTATATTGCGCCCCTTGAACTGGGCCTCAATGTATATAATGTATATTTCAATTTTCTATAATTTTATATTGCTGATATTATCGATAATAGCTACATCGTTAATATCTTGCTTTATACTATTATTAGACTATTATTAGACTCTTATTTAACTTAGCTATATATATTAGGTAGGATGTAATATTGTTGTGCTTGAGAGTGTGTAGTAACTGCCTTGGTGTGGGCAAACTACTGTTACGCTGCCGGCGTCTAGTTGCTGGGAGGAGTCAGTCTCTGAACACACCTGAGCTGGGTGGTTGTTCCTCTTTCCTCTCTCTCTCTGGCCGGCTGCCCTCGTCGAGTCAACACCTCACTTCATTTCTACTTGTTTTCTCGACATTAGACTCTGTTGGGTAGAGTATGCATTCGTGGGTGAGGCGAATCATACTTCTCAGAACTCTGTGTAACTCTGTTCACAGAGAATAGACTAGACAGTGATTTTTCGACGTTGTTCTGGGTTGTGTGTCACCTTGACACTTTGATACTACTCAGGTCTCAAGCTATAGCTCTGGACCTAATTCGATAAGGCATCTGTGCACCGCCACAGTTTGGGATTGTTTATGCTGAACCTAGTTTCAGTAGAAAGGGAGTTTTATGACTGTCTTGGAGGATCTACTGATGGTCCCCAGTTAGGGTCGATTTTCTATCTCCTTGTTCCTGACGCTGTGTTGCTGTTGCCTGTTATATTGCTGTTCTGCGAATTGGTCATTTTACTGGACAATCAAGCTGTTCTGGTTGTCTGTTTGTTAGAGCATCTAGCTTACGAGTTGTTCCGTCGTACACTGGTTGAGTCGAGTCTTAAAGTTACCGGGAGCACACTCATACACACATTTATTCTTATTTGTATATATTATTGTTATTACTGACATTGTACCTGATGGTACTTCTGAGTCATTTATATATATGTGCCTTCAGCACAGACTTATTGTATATGAGAGCAGTGTAGGAGCTACCCTCCTAATTAACCTCCTAATTGATATCTTAATTAATATCTTTATATTTGATTTACTTTGCTACCCTAGATTTTCTCACTTTGATAATAAACCTTTTAAATATATCTGTTTGGTTAGTACCCTATCAGTTGCAATCCTCTTAAACTATATAATATGTCGGATAACTGAAACAGGATACTGACTTTGTTGCAAAAGCCCAGTAACAGGCTGGATGCTAGAAGGGCTATCCTTTCTAGTGTTCACTGGAGATGTCTATTATTAATAGATATCGTGTCATTTTGTAACACCTTATTATAACAAGCGCAATTTAATTTACCCTATTCCAACTAAATAAATTTTAGATAAGTTTGCAATAATTTAATAATAAACAAACACAATGAAATATTTTTTTTCGTTACGTTCAGAATGATTTTTGAGAAAATATTGCATACACAAATTTTCGCTTGCCTTAGTCAGTAAAAAGAGCTTTGCTATTTAAGACAAAATAGTAAGTTTTACCTATTCGGCACGACATATATATATATATATATATATATATATATATATATATATATAGATATATAGATATATAGATATATAGATATATAGATATATAGATATATATATATATATAGATATATAGATATATATATATATATATATATATATATATATATATACGTATATATATATATATATATATATATAGTATATATATATATATATATATATACGTATATATATATATATATATATACGTATATATATATATATATATATATATACGTATATATATATATATATATATATATATATATATACGTATATATATATATACGTATATATATATATATATATATATATATATATATATATACGTATATATATATATATATATACGTATATATATATATATATATATATATATATATATATATATATATATATATATATATATATATATATATACTATATATATATATATATATACGTATATATATATATATAAAATATATATATATATATATATATATATATATATATATATATATATATATATATATATATAGTATATATATATATATATATATATATATATATATATATATATATATACGTATATATATATATATATACGTATATATATATATATATACGTATATATATATATACGTTATATATATATATATATATATATATATATATATATACGTATATATATATATATACGTATATATATATATATATATATATATATATATATATATATATAGTATATATATATATATATATATATATATATATATATATATATATATATATATATATATATATATATATATATAAAAAGATCACAGTAAACAGGTGATATCAAAATATGCAAAACAACCACTATGAAAATGAAGAATGCGCTTCGTGACTACTCACATTATCAGGAACTATGGAAACGGAGAAGAAGGCTTATAAGAGCAGATCACTCAACACACACTAACAAGACAACACCTACAGTAGCGTAACATCAGAGTCGTGAGATGTTACGCTACTGTGAGGTGTTGTCTTTGTTAGTGTGATGTGACTGTGAGGTGTATTCTGCCTCTTTATAAGCCTTCTTCTCACGTTTCCTTTTATAGTTCCTTGATAATGTGAGTAGTCACGAAAGCGCTTGGAATTCTTCTATTTTTTCATAGTGGTTGTTTTGCATATATATATATATATATATATATATATATATATATATATATATATATATATATATATATATATGCAGAGGTCTGATGGAAGTCAAAAGCGTCCTGATGGAGCCACTATGCTACCCTGGAAGGATGGTAAGCAGATGGCTTGGGACTACACCTGTGCTGCCCCAATGGCAGACACCTACTTGCCATACTCCGTAGCCGAAGGGGGTGGAGCTGCCAGCCACAGGGAGACCCAGAAGACTCGCAAATATGAAGGCCTTCCCCTTGCTGTAACTTCATCCCAATAGGGTCGGAGACCCTTGGAGCATGGGGCAAGTGTGCTTTAAAGTTTCTCAAAGAGCTGGGTGAAAAAACTCATCATAGAAACCAAGGACCCCAGGGCGACCAGCTTCCTCTTTCAGAGACTCAGTGTTGCGATCCAGAGGGAAAATGCCTGCAACATTCTGGGCACGCGGCCCACTGCCGAGGAGCTAGACGAAGTATTTGACAAGTAGCTCCGAGTTGTTATCTATGTTGTTTTACTCCCTATTGTATTCTTGTCAATGTATTTTTCTTGAAATAAAGTTTATATATATATATATATATATATATATATATATATATATATATATATATATATATATATATATATATATATATATATATATATATATATTAATAAATATTGTATCACCTACTGTCTTCCTACACTGATGGTGTTCGTACTGGTAATATGTCTAGCAAAATATTTTAGCCAGAAAGCATTTATTACTTCAGCATCCAAAAATGCTTATCCTATTAACCTTCCACAGTGATCACCTTCCTCAGTGACCACCTCCACAATGACGACTTCCCTCATGATCACTTCCTTCAGTAATCATCTCTCTGTGACCACCTACCTCAACTGACCACCTTCCCCAGTGAAACCCTCTTTCACTATGCCAAGCTTAACAAGTCAGTTAATATTCTTGTTCAAAGCTAAAATTAACACAAGTTGATTCATTAAGCCTTTACAAGAGCAAAGAGATAGAGAAAACGTGCTGGAACAAGCCATTGTGAGACAGGAACTGCATCCCACTCAGCAGGTTTCCAGAGTAATATGAAGGGAAAAAAAACCGTGGTATAGATATCAGCTGTGGTGTAGTGAGCGGGTGTGACAGGCTGGGGGGTCTGCAAGCCAGTATCCATTTATCGTTGGAAAGTACGAGCGTCGGTGGTGGGTGTGGGCATATGTGTATGTGTGTGCGAGTGGATATAACTTAATATTCTGGACGTCGGGATGTTCACTGACTTGGCCATGGCTCATTTGCAGACTTCCAGCAGCTGGCAGTGATGGATGGAGGCACTGTGAGGACGAAGTGCTGGTGGCTTCTATGCTTGGAGTTGTGCGTGTATTCACTTCTGAATGGCTGAGTGAGCCATGGGCTCTCCCAACCATACCATTGCCTTTTCTTCCTGGTATGAATTCTTCCTCTGCCGGAAATTTTCAACTAAACTCTCTGCCATACAAATTATTGTCTTTAGTCTCTCCTCATAACTCACTTCCCTCAGCTACGGGATTATTTTTGTGAACATCTGGATAGTGTCGAGTTTTATATATCCTTCACCAAGATGTGTTAAGAGGTTTCTGAAAGTAGTTCTGAGATTGATTACTTCTCGTATGCAGCAGATATGAGATGTAGGTGCACCTTTGGTGATATGTTAAGCATGATGTTCACTCAAAGATCATTCTTCTTCAACGATACTTGTAGTTACTCGCGATTCAAGCTGTCTTCCGTCTCTGGTTTTCTCTCCCATCCTTAATTTTCATTACCTTGCACTTGTTTGACCAGTCTTTCAGCTTGTCCCAATCTTTCGGTAGCCTGTGTCTATCCTCTTGTTTGTATTCTCATGAGTTTAATGTTATTAGCAAATAATGATACATAAATTTTCTCTGACAGGTCATTTATTTAAACAATATTATGCATATTAATATTACCAGAGATTATTTTTTTGGAACTGCACTTGTTGCACTTTCCCATCCAGAAAAGTCTGCTCATACGAACACTTTCTTTCGTATGCGCGTTAAGTATTGTTTCACTGTAGTACTTTACCACATATCCCAGCTTTCTCCTCTAATTTGTGAATCAATCTCTGATGGGGAACAGTTTGAAATGTTTTTCTTCAGTCCAAAGATATTCAAGTGAGTTATCCTTGTCTTTCTTGCTGGATTTCCGTGTTTCTATCATAGAACTCCAGTAGGTTAGTGAGACAGGATTTACCTTTCTTAAATACATGCTGATACAATACTTTGGGCAGTATACATTATATATTAGTGATTCTATAATGTAATTCATTGCCTCTTGTGCGCCTCCTGCTTGTATTTTAAGATAACATTTGCAGTTTTCCTGACGTTTAGTAGTTTTCCTGACTAGTGACACGAAATAAATTTTTACTATGGGATCACACAATAGCTTCGCTTCTTCTTTCAGTATCCATGGCGAAGTGTTGTCAGGCCATATGACTTTTGACGTGTTCAACACGTTTAGTAATTTTATTACTTTCTCCTTTGAAGCGTGAATTCTATCCAATTTCTGCTGGTTAACCATTTCGCCCTTGCTTCCTGGCACCTTCCCCGATTCCCCGGTGAATATCTTCTTAAATCTTCAGGTTAATTCTCATAAACTTAACTATCATCTTCTATGAGTACCTCTTTCTCTCTCTCTCTTCTTGACCATTTTAATGTGGTCTTTCACAATTGTCTTCCTTATATGACTATGTAGTAATGTGTGTGTGTGTGTTTGTAAGTGGGTGTGTGTAAACACATTCTTTACATCCCACTTACACCCAGTTATCTTCCAGGTCCTTGCATTTTACATCCATTTCCCCCTCCCAACTACCAACAACATGACAGGTTTTAGTGGCCGAGGTTGGAGGATGGAGGATAGATCTTCCTTCACTTCCTACCTTCAGCTGATTGACCCATATGGGTTAATTGTTTTACATATCTTAAATAAATAGTAATAAATATGCCTACCGTTTTATATTCTCTCTCCCTACTCCCCCTCTTCCTCCCATCTACCCTTCCACAACAGCTGTTTTTCTCGCCCCCTTTGGTAATTCTCACCCTCTCATTTTTACTTCCCCCCCTCACCTTTATTCTCCCTCACTCTAGCTCCCTGTCACCCCCTATCCCATCTCGCTCCCTGTCACCCCATATTCCACCTCGCTCCTTATTCACCCTCACCACCCTTCTCCCTCACTACCATCACAACAGCTGTAACAGTAACAAGACCTAACAATTGTTCAATTATTTCCCTCTTGTTTACACCCTCGCTCACTATCCTCTTACCAAGTGTTGCCAACTCTAATAAAAAAAATACATATTGTCGGCTCTCTCATACATCCTCATACTTTGCATATATTCTGATGAGTATATCTCTCTGGATGTGTACGCACCGAAAGCAACATTGCATACACACTTAAAGGGAAGCAGATTCTATACGCATGTACTTAGTTTATTTTAATCCCCGTTTTAGGGATTAAATTCTGGCGGTGAACGAGTTACATGCAGCTTTAGTGACCCCTTCGTGTAGTCGATAGCTTTAAACCCAATTAACCAGCCAACATCCCAAATATAACCCACAATAAAAATATAGACAACTCACGCCCTTCCCCTAAACTCATTTTTAGGAGTCCAATTAATTCTGAAATAGAGGTAATTTAACAACGTCTTGAACTGAGCAGTTCCAACTGAGGAAATAATGGATTATATGGGGACTGAGGATTGTAGGAGACGGCATCAGCGGCGGCCCTAACACCTGTTGTTGGGCAGCTGGCGTGAATTGAAGGGATAGGGAGGTGAGGGTATAGAGGGGTGATAAAGAAAATAGGGGAGGAAGAAAAAGGAGGGTAAGAGTTTTATTGGAGGTTAGGGGATATGGGGTGATAGTAGAGGGGCAGAGGGCAAAGAAACATAGGCGTACTTTAAACAATGTAGAAATATATTTATATACACAAAAAAAAACATGTAAATTTTACATGAATCTCACTTGGGAAGGATAAATATGCTGAAAAATAACGGAATGAAATTCTAGGAGAAAGAAGGGGAATATGATAATGGATGAAGAATAATGTGGAAGAGTTTGGTGCCATTAAAGAGAGGAGTAAAAGAGGGCGAAGAATTGAGAAAATATAGATTTAAGAAGACAAGAAACGAGAAGATGAAAAGACGATGATACTTATAGGAAAGGTGAAATAGTAAGAAGCAGAGGACACTTGATTACTTTTAAACATGTTTAGCGCTCTCCGGTGAAAATTATATAACCTTAAACACACACACCCGTATTATGCGACTATTTTATCCCATATGAGAGTCACTTTGAGGGAACATAAGCTATTGCTAGGTATTCCACAGTGGGTCCACCAAGGTCGGAGTTGCTGTACCTGGGAATATATCTAGGACAGTAGAAATGAAAATATTATGGAAAAAAAAATCAACAAATATTCATACACAGAAGATCGAAATATAGAGACTAATTAATCTTCCGTGTTTCTGCCTCCATGTGGGTTATTATTGAGCATTGACAAGTGTTCATTACACTTTAGTTGTTCATACAAATGTTTGTGTGTGTGTGTTTGCAAGAGGTGTTAACATTAGTAATAGGGTCAGGGAGAGTTTTCATTACTTGTGTACTTAATCACCTCATACAACTTGCATATATAACACATAATATACATAAAGAGGGGACGTGGAGAGAATGGAAGGGTGTAGACCAAGAAGAATCACGGAAAGGGACGCATAAAACGATAAGACTGTGAAAGAGAGTATAGAAAAGGAAAGAGAAGCAGAAACACAGCACAGTCACAGGGGACGTGTGTAGCGGGAGGAAATGGGAAGGACGGAGAGGACTGAACAGTAAAGGGAAAGTAACAATGGGTATAGGGTTGCTGAGGATAGGGGATGGGAGAGAATCAGAACAGCTTAGTTTGATCGGCTTAGCCCTGGGTGTCGCCACTCCGCATTACGATGTGTCATTATTTTGAGCAGTAATGTGATTACCTGCTGCTGTTACTGCTGCATCGATGACTGTTACTGCTACCGTTACTATTACTGCTGCTGGCTCTGTTGCTATTGTTTCTACTGTTGCTGCTGCGGGTTCTGTGGGTGTTACTGTTGCTGTTTTTACCGTTATTGCTGCTGCTGTTGTTGATACTGCTTCAGCTACTGCTGTTGTTGATACTGCTTCAGCCACTGCTGTTTCGGATGCTGATACTTCTGTTTCTGCTGCTGCTTTGCTGACCTGTTTGTTTCTCCTGCTGATACTACGACTGTTACTGCTACTGTTACTACTCTTGCTAATGCTTCTCCTGATATTGTTGCTACCGTTGCAGTAATATTAAAGTTTTATCGGCTTATCTAAATGACCACTTTTATTATTCTTTCTTCTGCGTGCATGACTTTAATTGTATTTTTAATTGAAGGTGTTTTTAATTTATTGTGTATTTAACGTGCTTGATTAGAAGCATTCTGTTTCAGTTATGATTTAGCTGTTTGGTTAACAGTGCCAGCCTGGACGGTGTCCTTGCTGGCACGTGCTTATTTTCGTCTAGTCATGCATCCAGTGACCCTGAAATATTAAAAAAAAAAAAAACACGTAATGCAGAATAAGTTATTATACTTGAAATCGTTTTGCCACGACCTGTATTTTGGTGTACGCTAGAAATCTTGCTTTGGAAAATAGTGATACACATATAACAGGCAGGAAGCTTGGAAGCAATCTCCGTGGCATCATCGTCAGGAACACAGCTGAATATTTATGTTTATCCGTGTATTCTCGACACTATGTTCCAACATCCGTAGGAAGGACAGTGATTTTCAGGAGATTATTATACATAATACATACATCTTATATATACACTGTTTGTATACTTTACCGTTATATTTACACGAGAGATTAGCTTTATTTTATGACACAGTTCCAGGAAAGGTTTCAGTTTTCTGGAGCCCTATGCAATCTCCTGGTCCCAGAGACACCAACACATCCAAGGAATTGATGTGCAGACTCTGGAGGAGCAGGACATGGCTGAAAACAAAAATATTTTCACCAACACTGAGGATTAACTATAAACTCACAGCTCAATGAAATACGGCAACTATAAGGAGGACATAGGCCAAAGGCACCAGGGACACCATCACATAGAGGGATAAATTAATTTTCAACAAGTCTGAACCCTCATGCTCAGCAAACTCCACGACTTAACTTTTACCTGGACTTTTAAATTAAGCTAGAAAAGTAATATTTGTTTAAGGTTTAAAATAAAAAATCAATGTTAAGTTGATGGACATAGCTCCAGCTAATGTAACATCTACCAAGCATCTTGTCTGTAATTCTACCATTACTACTAAAATTACCATCTAAACCAGTTAAGGTAACTGCGTTAAAAAAAAGTACACGTTACAGATTTGAAATATCTTAAGTCAAATTAATTTTTCAGCTTAACACAATTTCTTAGCGGTATCGCACAAATTCAATCAGTTCCAGGAATAATACAGGGGTTGTACAAAATAATATGAACACCTTATTAACCAGTGTTTTTGTTTTGCAGCTAAAACAACACCAGTTCGTCGAGAAATTGGTTTTTATAGCATTTGAACAGTATCCAGGGGAATTTTGAGCCATTACTCAAGCAAAACCTGCTCAGACTCTTTCAAAGACGATGGTGAAGGAAATCGGTTCCTGACTTGCTGTTCTATTTGACACCACAGATGCTCGATATTATTTAGATCCAGCGATCGTGAGGGCCTATCCAAGTGTTCGACTTCGCTTTCATGTTTTTCAAGCCAATTCTGAACAACTCAAGCGATGTAAATTGGTGCATTATCGTCTTGGAAGATAGCGCCGCCATTGGGAAACAGCGTTTGTACCATCGGATAAACTTGGTCACTCACAATCGACAAACGTGTTTGAGCGTTAACCCTAGTGCCGGGCAAAAAGAATTCCACGATATTGCTGCCCAAATCATCAAGGAACCCCCTCCATGCTTCACTGTTATAAACTTCTTTAGGCTGTTTAAGATGTAAAATCGGCCAGAAGATTCATCGGAGTTTATAACGTTCTTCCATTGGTTCATTGTTCAATTCTTATGGCCATTATACCATTTTTTGGGCTTTTCAATATTTGCTTCTGAAAGGAAAGGTTTAGAAATTGCAGCCCTCCCAAGATATCCAGCTGCATGGAGCTCAGGACGAACTGTTTTGATTTAAACCTGGTTTGGAAGATGCTGATTTAGCTCTGCAGTCACTTTTGCAGCTGCAGTCTTGTGACATTTTGACGCAATACGCTTTAATACTCGACGGTACCGGTCACACAGCTTCTTGAGTCCACTATTGTTTTCGTTGGATTTTGTCCTACCATCGCTTTTTAAATGCTGACATGACCATAGAGACAGTTCCTCTTCAAACATGAAACATTTCAGAAGTTTTAATTACCGATGCTCCAGCAATCCAACAATTTGTCCTCTTTGGAAGTCTGTAAGGTATTTCATTCTTGTCTCTACTTCGTTCTGAAATGTATCAAAAGGTGTGAATAAAAAGAACTACAAAAAAGGGACCTGTAACTCACTTAAATTAACTATTCAGACGTTCGAAAGTTACACAAGTTGACAGTTTGAGAGTTCAATCAGCAGGTGTTCATATTATTTTGTCCACCCCTTGTATTTACACTAGTAATTTAACAAATACGTAGCTTACACCTCAATAGGTACAAAAGAAAATAAAAAGAGTTGGAAAAAGAGTAATGAAAGAGACAACTTGTTTAAAAATATACATTGTTAAAAGTTGGGAATAATTTTTTTGTTTAAATTAGTAAAAACTATAGGAAAATGTGAAACACTATTTTATTTAAAAATGTGAAGGGGGTTGATTGCAAGGCTGACTTATCTATGCATTCCAGATTTGACTCAAATGAATAAGCAAGACTGTGGTGTTTACGTTGTCCTGAGTGATAACACCACTAAACAGTCTCTTATAAAGACACGCAATGCATAATTACACTAATCATATATATTACCGTCAAGTTGAGGAATGAAACACAGGAGCAACACCTGCCTATCTTGATTATGAAGACTTTCCCCGGGCCAGTGGCTTTTTCAGTTCAATAAAGGGACTGAATATCTTCTCACAAGGATGAGCGACTTTCACTGTCTCCAGTATATAATCTCTGTAATAGATTGAAAAAGCCACTAGTTGGCGAAAAGTCTAAATAAAGATACCCAGGTGTTGCACATGTCTCGCGCATCAACTCGCAATACAGACCAATACTTTATTTTAGAAGTTTCTCTCAGGAATGAGTTTTATAAAATATCGATGATGTGCTCACCTATTTGTGGTTGCAGGGCTCGATTCATAGCTCCTGGCCCCGCCTCTTCACTATGTGTGTGTGGATTGGGATAAGATCTGGTATTAAACAAAGACATTTGTGATGCAAGTCACATATGCAGTGTTAGGATATTTTACTGAGGGAACATTTCCTCACGACTGGCTTTTTCAGGACATAAAAAGTCATTCCGTCAAATAGATAACATGCAGCACATTTGCTGCATATTATTGTTTCACTGAGCAGTAGTGGATGAGATCAGTCGCACGCGGCTCGTGGGCCGCATCTAATATACATGTTACGTGCCGAGCGATACGACGTATTGAAGACATTTATTGAGGACAATCTTTGATAGGGACAGCCTTTCGCTTTGAATGGAGCTTCATTAAATTGTGACAGAGCAAAACGTTGTCCCTAGTAAAAGTATGTTGAGCAGCTTATGTCTTTGTCTTCAACCTGGTTGTTGTCGTAAGTGCTTCCTGTAGTTATATACCTCTTGATGCCTCGGGAACCTAATTTATCTCGTTAGACGCTCTCTGTATTTTCGTATAACATAATTGATTTCTCTCTCTCGCTCTCTAGCTCTCTTTAGCGCTTTCTCTGTAACTCTCGCTTTCGCTCTTTCACTCTCGCTACCTCTCTCTCTCTCTCACCCATTTTAAGCAAATATATGACCTTCTAGCTCTCCCACAAGAATAAAGAAGTGAGGAGGTCGCTACTACATTACCGTGTACACTTAACCTTCTTAGTGCCACAGCATCAGCACTGAAAGAGACGAAAATTCATAGCATGACCTTTTTTCATTCTGCCATCTCCACTTGCTTATCTTTTCCTAATGATCAACGTCTGGCACTAAATCAGGTTCCGTCAGTGGAATAAATTGATTAGTGGTTGATGGCATTTCGATCACCAGTTAAGAGGAACGTGACTTTTGCCTGCGTGGCCTCTCATGACGTTGACTCCTGACAGCTGTAATTTCTAGCGATTGTGGCTCCTGACAGTTATAATCTCTCGCGGTTGTGGCTCCTGAGAGCTGTAAGCTCTAGCGATTGTTGCTCCTAATAGAGCTGTGGCACCAGGGAGCTCACCGTTTGCTTCCCTAAAGTTAAAGTGGAATGGTGAAGGCAAGAAACTTGAATATTTCCTTTCTAGTTTCTTTTTGGCAGATTCTTAGATGAAATAGATGAGTAGCACCTGTTGTGACCAAACACTAGGCTGGTGTGACCAAACACTATGCTGGTATGACCAGACACTATGCTGGTGTGACCAGACAGTGCTGGGATGCAAGACACTGTGCTGAGGAGCTAGACGTATTCAGTCATTAGTCTCCTGAGGCCAGACGAAATTGAAGTGCCTGAGGTGAAGTCATCTCTCTGGCCTTAATTGATGTTGAGTGAGTGAACTGACCAGCGAGTAAGAGGAAAAGGATGGTTAAAATGGCGAGGGATGTGAGAGAAGGAGACTATCGAGAAGGAGAGGTTTAAGAAGAGAGACAGAAGATGGGAGAGGTTGTGGAAGCAAGGTTAGTGTGGTCGACCAGGATGTAGGGTAGTTAGGAAAATCAGAGAGTAGGCGGGTCATGAAGGTAGTTATAGTTGGGAAGATAAGGATGTTCAGAGAGAGAGAGAGAGAGAGAAAGAGAGAGAGAGGCTATTGGTATATTGCTTTATAAGGGTTTTTGTACATACCCTCCAATTTTATTTTTCATTTAATCTGTGGTTACTCGGTAAAGTCAATGTGATTTCTTACCATTGCACGTAAACGTTCCTCCTTATGTAAGGGAGCATAGCAACGAGGAGGAAAAGTGACTCGGCTCGTTCCTAAGTCATAACTTCAGTCTCCTGACTTTAGTTTCTAAGAGTAGCTCCAATTCCTCCGATCAAGAGTCCTTCAAGGAACACCGTTGAAGACCATTAAGAGAATAACCATCAGCATCGGTCTGTCGGCAAATTCGATGCTGCCAAATGAAGGGCAAAGCAATCTTTCTCTTATACAAAACTTAGATGGGAAAACTTAGTTGGTTCAAGCAGCAGGCGATCACTGTAACTTAGGAGGCTCCATAAAACACCAAACTCCAGTAAACAAACTCTAAACTGCTGCGACCAACATGAACGGAGTGAATTGGAGGGGAGGCGGAACGAGCGGCAAGTACTGGCGTTCTTGAAGGGAAAAAATCGTTATATTGTTGGTGGAACAATTCGCAATTTTAAAGAGAAAACGTGAAACGACGCTTAGCCCGTGTGTGATTTAGGTTGTGCTAATTGTCTGCATTTATTCTACTGATGGGAGGGGAAGGTTCTATTCAGGGAATTATTATTATAATCAAAGAAAGCGCTAAACCGACAAAGGTCCTACAGCGCTGCTCTATTCAGGGTAATAGATGTGTTATATTGCTAAGGGTAAGTGGATAGCTGAGGTCTTTTAGTATGGATTTGATTAGAGTAATGAGTTAGGTAAAAGGACACATGTGCAACTAATGTGATAGTTTACTGTTGCAACGTTTCGCTCTCCAGGGGCTTTGTCAAGCCGTGACACATAAAAGCAGACAAAGATAAGTTCCCTCTATAGATAGATAAATATGATCGAATGAAGAGGGAACTTCCCTCATACGATCATATATTTATAATGATGCCTGACCAGCAGGGCTGTGGTTCGTATGTCGGGTTGCGTGCAGCCAACAGAAACAGCCTGGTTGATCAGGCCCTGATCCACCATGAGACCTGGTCACAGACCGGGCCGTGGGGGGCGTTGACTCCCGAAACCCTCTCCAGGTATACTAAACATTCATGAAAAAATAGTTTTACCATCTGTAAATAACTTTCTTCAATCAAGAGACAAAAAAAAATTCTCATCCTTTAACTGTCGTTTCTCTCTACGTGCAGAAAAAATAACAAATACAGCAAAAAAAAAAAAAAAAAGAAACCTAAATCAGTGGATGCGATAGAGGCGCATCCACTACCCAAACGTAACTGCACCACCACCACCCGAAACCCAAGCTGGCACTACCAACCTTATCGCAACCTACCACTCCAATCAAGACAGTTTACCACTTCCTCCGCAAGCAACGGAACTCGCTACCTTTCCTCCCCAACATCCAACAACCATTACCCCACTATTGCGACTATCACTTCTCCTCAGCATTATCATACCACTAACAACACGCGCATACGAACACAAACTAACCCAATATCACTTAATTCTGAGGGCTAGCTATTGATCAATTCTAAATTTTCCTTTCCCTTTCCAACCTCCTCTGGCACACTTTCTTTACGCCCTCCACCTCGTTCCAATATAATACTCAGCCCTCCCATCCCCTTCCGCTTCCTCTCCCTTGACTCTCTTCTCTCAAGAGCGAAGATTAAACCCCAGTAATATACCAAGCAGAGAGCTTTACTCAAGGGGGCATAGGTTAAATGTTAAGAAAGGGAAAAATGAAGTATTCAGTTTATTTGTTTGTAAAGACGTCTTGAGTAATTATAGAACTATTGGCGGTGGAATAGAGTATAGTGGTGTATGTACTAGTGTGTATAATGTTCATAGGTGTGTGCTGCTTTATGTGCATGTACTGGAGTACGAGCGTGAGCTAGTGCATGGAGGAGGTACTAGTGTAGGTGTGTGTAGTCTTGTACTGAGGTTACTGGTGTGCGAGTGTATACTGGTGAAGACGTGTGTACTCACATAGTTGTACTCTCTCAGCTGTTGTTGTGAGGATCAGTCTTAGTACCTGGACCTGCTTAATCTAACGTGACCAAGTGCAATGTTTGTACGAGTGTGAATATGAGTGTGTGTGTGTACTCACCTAATTGTACTCACCTAATTGTGGTTGCAGGGGTCGATACTCAGCTCCTGGCCCCGCCTCTTCGCTGTCCGCTACTGGGTCTCTGCTCTCCCTGCTCCATGAGCTTTATCATACCTTGTCTTAAAACTATGTATGGTTCCTGCCTCCACTGTATCGTTCGCTAGACTATTCCACTTCCTAACTACTCTATGGCTGAAGAAGTGTTTCCTAACATGTGTGTGTGTACTCACCTAATTGTGGTTGCAGGGGTCGAGACTCAGCTCCTGGCCCTGTGTGTGTGTGTGTGTGTGTGTGTGTGTGTGTTTACGTATGTGTTTATCGCTTATCCCTTGACTTTTCTCGAAGGATGGCCAACAACTCCTCCTCACTACGAAAGAATTTCAGGTGATGATTAATAAAAAAGTCGAGAAATTGCAAAATGAAAGAGGAAAGCGATTCATCTCCTAGTAATTATCGGGTCTCGCAAATAGCCTTCTAGTTTTGCCAGAGTTTGTGGCGGCGGAGGTTGACTTCCTATTAGGGGGATATGGGCTTCCTGTTATTTGCTGGGGCAGGTGTTGTTATGCAGCAGTTGCTGTGTGGGTGTTGTTGGGTAGGTGTTGCTAGGCTGGTGTAACTTGACAGGTGTTATGCAGGGATAATATTACAGGTATTGCAATACTGGTGTTAATAGAGATGTGCTTCAAACCGGGCGTTATATACTGCCAAATTACATAAATAATGCAATCGACGAGTGAAATAATGAGTAGTAGTTCTCATGGACTGTGGGCACTAAAATGAGGGCAAGAATTCCTGAAACCTTCGCTTCTTCGGCACTTAATTGATCTTCCTGGCCTGCACTGTTAGAAATGCACATGGGTCTCATTCCATGTCTATAACTAATCCTTGTAGCTTCTGGCGAGAGTTTTACTCAAGAATCGAAAAGCCTAAAACGTTATTTAGACCCTCTGTGGTTTATCCGTGTGTGCGCGTGCGCACACACACACTCTCAATCGTTGGAGACAGACAATGTCATTGAAGGCAATAGTCACTTTATGGCAGAATTCACAGTCATTTTCTAAGGTATTATTCCATTATAATATTCTTGGGACAGCTCTTAGTTGGAATGAATAGAATGAAGTTTCTTGTAATGGCATTCATCATCCACTTCTCAACGTGTTTTCTCGTCTCTTCTCCAGTAACCGTTGCAGCTACAGTATTTACAACTGTAGGTTATGTTCGGCAACAGAGGATGGTGGAACCCGACAGGTTCCGAGGAGAAAGACAAGTTTAAATGCTACCGTGAGAGCAGGGATGTAAGGATCACCTCTGCGGGAAAAAGGAGGACTCATATGCAAGGGAAACAAGGATGTGAGATGATCTTCGCTCATCTCTACCAGCGGCCCTTTCTAGACCTCCCTGTTGCCTCATGGCATGTGACCTGCCACGAGTCAAACGGCAGATGTGATCTCCGTGTAACATGTCATTCCTTTTCTCCTTAACCCATCACTGTTCCTTCGTTATATCGTAATTTAGCATCAGTTCCAAATAACAAAAAAACTACTTTTTCCCTTCCGAGTAGATTTTTCTCACAACCAAGTATACTGGAGTGGCCCCATTACAAGACCCAAATATCCCGTCAACTCGAGAGGGCGAAGCTCTAGTATTTACTAAAGAACTCTGTTACTTAGTGGAGCAGTTATGCAAATCAGGCACGTTGCGTCTGTTTGTGATGTTACGTGTAAAGTTAGTGAATGTAGGTAGGTGGATGTAAGAGAAAAGAATATGAGTGGACAAATGTGAAGGGAGGAGAAAGGGGGTTATGATAGGAAAGAGGAAGATAAGAATGAAGGAAAGAAAAAGAGAGAGTGTGATGCAGAGAAGGGAGGAACAAGACTGTTAGAAAAAGAGAAAGGAGCGGGAGTTTAAGAATATTTTAGGGAGAAGAAATGAAGTCGAAGAGATGGAAATTAAAGAGAAATGGTGGAAGAGAGAGATAGATATTAGAAAGATACGAAAAAAGATAAGGTAGAAAGGAGAAAGAAGAAATATAAAACTAGCGACACTACAAATATAGTGAAGAATGAAAACGCAGCTGAGGACCGCATAATCAGCGCCCCTTAAGAGGAGTAAATGGAAATTCTGGACAATTCAGGGAGGACTGTTGCGGTAGGCAGACTGTTTACCAGGCCTACCTTTTTATTTGATAGTGTACAATACTGTCATTTGCAACATTTCAATGTGTTGCAAAGATACCCAGGTATATATTTACAAGTACTTCAAAAGTAGGTTAGACGAATAAACTAGCGAAAAGGGTGGGATGTGAATAGGACCTGCATAAGAGATACAAAAACGCTGCTAACGTGTCTTACTTTGTATTTTTTCATGGATTCTCTTCAGGAACGACTAATTATTCTAGAAATGAACAAACAAAATATTAAAACTTATTTTTTTTATTCTTACCTCATTCATCTCGTATAGAGACGCAAGAACTTGTTTAACTCTGTGGGAAAATTAGACCAATAGGGTAATTTTCAAAGGCCATGCTTTAAGGTTATTCTTCATTTTCAGGATCCAAGTGTCATGCTAACATGTCATGAAATACTTGCCTTAAAATGATACCTAAAGATCTAGGTAGGGTTCCAGGGGATACAGGTCTTGTTCCAAAGTCATTCTTCAGAGCCGTACAAGAAAACTGCGCTTCCAAGTCACGCTTTAAGGTCATGTCTCAAGGATATGCTTCAAGGTCTTGCTTCAAGGTCGTGCTTCAAGATCATGCTTTAAGTCATGAGAGGAGGGTAAGGGGGTCAATAAATTCCAGACATACCAATTTCCAGGTGAAATATAGTTCACCAATACAATTTCATTGGCGAGGCGCCAGACGCTTCCCCAACACACACTCCCCAACACAACCCCACCAACACAACCTCACCAACCCATCCCCACCAACCCATCCCCACCAATACAACCCCCACCAACCCAACCCCACCAACCCATCCCCCACCAACCCACCCACCACCAACCCATCCCCCACCAACCCATCCCCCACCAACCCATCCCCCACCAACCATCCCACCAACCATCCCCCACCAACCCATCCCCCACCAACCCATCCCACCAACCATCCCCCACCAACCCATCCCCACCAAAACACCTCCGCAGACACGCCTCCATCAACAAACTCCCACCGCGAAAAGTTCCACTATTTTGCAGCCAAAAAAAAAGACAACTGTTTTCTTTAAGGTTTCGTCTTAAGTGAATTCGGATCAGTATGATTATATTGAAAGTTATCACATATTCCTTGAGTTACATTCTCCCCCTTCCTTAGTTCTTCATTTCCTTATTTAATTCTCATTAATAAGATTAGCTACTGGACATTATTTCCTTTCCCCTAGTATTTCCTCCCATTTTTTCATCCCCATTAACATATTAATTACCCTATTTCCTCTCTTTTATTACCGTTCCATGATTAACTTCTCGAAATGATCTCCCTCTAACACTTTCTATCTTTTTCACATTATAATTAAGAGATTTCGCTATAAACTAAATACCCTACAGCTGCTTATGATAAGAAAAAAGTATATCATTTCCCAAATGGGTATGAGGTGCATAATAAATATGTTTAACCAACATTTCCCAATGCAAAAAAAAAAAAAAAATACGTAACATGATGGAAGAGGGAAGTCTGCCCTTCTAATATCACTGGAATTTATTTCTCGTCAGTTTAGGAGTTAGTGACAGAGCGGAAAACTTTGATGGACATTTTAAAAATAGCGTGAATTCCTTGAACTTCGTCTTCTACGGCATTTTCTTGCTTCTTTCCCTTTCCCCCCTATTTCTCCATTCTGCTTCTTCCTCTCTCTCTCTCTCTCTCTCTCTCTCTCTCTCTCTCTCTCTCTCTCTCTCTCTCTCTCTCTCTCTCTCTCTCTCTCTCTCTCTCTCTCTCTCTCTCTCTCTCTCTCTCTCTCCCTCTCCCCGTCTTTTCCCACTTTTCCTTCCCCTGCTCCTTCTCCCCCTTCCCCTTGGATCTCATACCTGGCATATATCACACTCGTAATAGCTGCAATCGCCAGAGGGAGGCAGGGCAGGGTGGAAATAGATCGTATATTATTTCAGCTAGAGTGAATAGAGAGAGAGTGAGAAGTGAGGGAGAGAGAGTGAGAGAGAGTGAGAGTGAGTGAGAGTGAGAAACAGTGACACAGACAGACACATACAAACAGACTCGAATCTGAAACACGGTCACACAGCATTCAAACATTAATGAACTAAAGCCAACTGGCAAAATGAATTCTCTGGTCAACAGTTGATTTCAGCTTCATCTTTTTTCACATTTAAATATTTCATAACAATGAAGATTTAATAAAGATAATGACAGCGAAGGTTTGTAAATGAGCAGAGGTGAGTAACAGCTCTTAGCTTGCAAATACAGGAACTCTTAGCCTAACCTCGTACAAACCAGTGAGAGTTTAAAGAAAATAAGTATGTGATAGGCATGTTATATTAAGTGCAGCACATTGTGAATGGGTCGAAAATTCATTATTCCAGCCTCTTCTGCTGTTGCTGTAGCTGTTAGTGAGGTTCATGCTGCTGCTCTTGTTGCTACTATTGTTGTTGCCGTTTAGATACTTTTTTCTGCTGTCATAACTGTTGCTTCTGCTCTTATTGTTACTGCTGCAGTTGCTGCTGATGATAAATGCTGCAGTTCCTACTGTTTCTACTGATGTAGCTATTTTTGTGTATACAAAGAATGCAGCACGAAAATGATTAAAGGGAGGTGAGAATGAATACACGTCATCGTAATTTATTAACAGGTCCAACCTATCTGAGAGTAAAGTGTCGCAAAACGCTCACGGAGGCCGCAGTAACTCCACCCACTGTACAGGGTAAAAAAAAAATATGTGGATAATAAAAAATGCGAAGCACATACGCGAGCTATACAATTTTGAGAGGAAAAAATATTCACGTTCAAAATTTACTTTGTCGTCTAGTTTGCCCAATAACTGATATTAGGATTTTTTTTTTCTTTTATAAACCCATTGGCAGGATTTTTAGGGTAGTGGTAGGAGAGGCGAGGGAATTTTTTATGCAGAAGTAGAGTTGGATAGTAGATATGGAAATCAAAGCAAGACCTTATTATATATATATATATATATATATATATATATATATATATATATATATATATATATATATATATATATATATATATATATATATATATATATATATATATATATATATATATATATATATATATATATATATATATATATATATATATATATATATATATATATATATATATATATATATATATATATATATATATATATATATATATATATATATATATATATATATATATATATATATATATATATATTAGCAAGAGAAATAAAAACCACTTCACCAGAATAAATTAAAATATAATAATTTGCAAGGGATTGCGAAAAGGTGTGTACATTACCTTAGAGGGATTAAATATGAGGGGAGCCTCAAGGAAGCTAATATGCTTAGAAGAGGTGAAGGCCATGAGTGACACGATCATGACATACAGATGACTCATGGGATTAGTAATAAAATGCACAGGGATGGAGTATTTGAGATGAGGTAAAAAGGCAGCAGGGGACATAGCTGCTAAAATGGCATATGAGACCCACGAAAATTAAGAATGTACACGAACGCCCCTACTCATTTCTTCAACATTGCTAGCTTCTGATGATGTGTTGATTGCACCATAAAAGACCTACAGCTATCATTCAACTCCCCCTGTGGTTGCCAGGAGTTATGAATCGACCCCTGCAACTACAGAGAGGTGAGCACACACACACACACACACACACACATATATACACACACACACACACACACACACACATACACACACACACAACACACACACACACACACACACACTGGGTTAGTACTCACACAGGTAATGGAAGGAAAAGGGAGAACAGAAATAAGAATGAAGAGAAAAATAAAGTGGGAAAGAAGAGGGAAAAATGGGGAAGAGAAAATATGAAGAAAGACAGACGGAGAGGGAGAGTGAAATGGAGAAGGAATATAAGAGATAGAACTAAGAAAGCAATGGAAAGTAAATGTGAGAGGGAGGGAGTGTGGAACGGATAAGAGAGTGTACGAGTGAGGAGGAAAATAAAACAGACAGGGTACGGGGTAGAGAGGTTGGAGGATACCTCGGGCAGTACTCTCCTAGTGTAAGCACACGGTAAAAACATTGCCAACTATCAACAATTTCGCGGATAAACCACCACGTATAATTTGCCTCATGAGACGGGAAAATGGTTGCTGTGCAAAGGGGCAAAATATAACCTGGCCAAATTTTATGCATAAAGTGACCAGCAGTGAGAGAGAGAGAGAGAGAGAGAGAGAGAGAAGAGAGAGAGAGAGAGAGAGAGAGAGAGAGAGGAGGGGAGAGAGGAAGGAGAGAGAGGGAAGAGAAGAGAGAGGAAGAGAGAAAGAGGAGAGGGAAGAAAGAGGGAGAGAGGGGAAGAGAAAGAGAGGAGAAGAGAAAGAGAGAGAGGGGAAGAGAAAGAGAGAGAGGGGAAGAGAAAGAGAGAGAGGGGAAGAGAAGAAGAGAGAGGGGAAGAGAAAGAGAGAGAGGGAAAGAGAAAGAGAGAGAGGGAAAGAGAAAGAGAGAGGGGAAGAGAAAGAGAGAGAGAGGGAAAGAGAAAGAGAGAGAGAGGTGAAGAGAAAAGGGAGAGAGACAGACAGAGACAGACACAGACAGACAGAGAAAGAGAGAGGGGGAGAAAAGAGAGAGAGAGAGAGAGAGAGAGAGAGCAGCAACCCAGGAAAGCAGTGTTGAGCCAGGTATTGATGTACAACAAACACGCCTACATACGTGACGAGAGTTTTCTCCTTGGGTAATGCACGCTCTGAGGCATCGTTGGCGGAATATTGCAAAAGTTACGGAAATGCGATCTCCTTATGTATTTCTGGGAATTCCTTGTTGAGCTGCGGAGGTTCGGAGGGAATGGTGTTGAAAACTTGTAAAAGTGAGCTTCATATCCAGATAACATGAACTTCGTATCTGCATAACAGAAGAGAAATGTAATGTAGATAAGATTTTTATGCTGTTGGGGTGTGCTGGAGTCTGGGAATGTATGTTTTACTGAGCTGGAGACCGATTTAAAGATACAGGCGCAAGCTGCAGAGCAAGTTTTAACCGGGACAACGTTTCGCTCTCTGTAAAAGGCCTAATAGAGCGAAACATTGGCTCCCAACTTTCATCTTGATATATTTAAGTTGGCCCGACATGCGAATATTTTTACTATGGCCTAAGAAAAGTCTCTGGCATAGCGACAATGTGGGAGATTTTGAAGGTAGATTCATTCATGTTTTGACGCTAGATTCATTTATGTTTCGCTGAGTTCTCCAATCAGAGTTCTGAGGAACCACTACCAACAGTAAGCCACTCGTTTTTATGATTGTTAATATTCCTTAATTACTCTTAAATATAGGCTGATTTACGTCAACACAGCCTATGCAAGCCTAATCTAATCTAGCCTAACCAAAATTAATCAATATTAAATTGTTTGTAGAGGTTTAGATCAAGCAGAATTCAATAAACTGTAATGCGTGAGAAAACTCACTTTGTGTTTGGAAAATACGTTAAAAAAAGAATAAAAATAGAAAAATCTAAAGAGGCAGGAGAAATATAGGATTATTTTCACTTCAATAGAATACAGGAATACAATGGGTAAAAGAAATGCAAGAATGGAAAGTTTTAGAAAGTTAAATTTTAGTTTCCTCAAC
The DNA here is from genome assembly GCA_009830355.1 of Cherax destructor. Classification (NCBI taxonomy): domain Eukaryota; kingdom Metazoa; phylum Arthropoda; class Malacostraca; order Decapoda; family Parastacidae; genus Cherax; species Cherax destructor. The sequence continues at coordinate 92,946 of WNWK01005131.1, read as the reverse complement.
CCTGTAGAACAAGAAAGGTTGCAATGAAGATACTTAATATACACACATAATCTGCTGATATATTCATATTACGATGAGAAACAGTGTTGGTAATACATAAGTTGCGCTTGCGCTAACCCACAGTTTGAACACAAGTGTCGAAACACAAAGTCATGAAAGCCTTTCGCTAACCCACAGTAAGTATTGAGTAAAATCCTTCCATTCCTCAGGCAGTGTACGACCCATACGAGATTTTGTGGTTACAAATGATTACTACTAACTTTGCAAATAAATATATCTCTCGGCTTAATATTACCATCAATCTTCATACTTGCTTCTACTAACTCTAATTTCAGTGAGTTACTAAAGTGTAATGAACACTTGTCAATGCTGAATAATAATTCACAATGACAAACTTAGACGATTAATTGATCTGTATATTTCAACCTCGTGCTTGGATATTTTTAATGTTGTTGCTGCTGTTTATAGCACGAAGAATAAGAAAATAAATAATGTTAAAGACTTGTTGGATTATCAGGTTTCAACCCGTTCTCTTACATGAGGGTCACTAACGTTAAATCCGTACACCACCAGTCAGATATTTTATTCCCTATATAGATACAAATATAATTAGCAATTTGCATACAAATTGCTAATCTCAAGTGCATTCTTGAGATCAGCAGTTTATGCAGAAAAAATGCAATTAGCAGAATAACTGCAGATTATTTTTTAATACTATTAACTAAACAAATGTCATTACGGCTGTATGTAAACTGTACACTAAAAGTCGTATAATTTAATCCTTAAATTAGGGATCAAAATCAGTGTATATGCATTAAGAGACATATTCCTCTGGTGAACGTAATTTATAAGCAGATCATATTATTAATTCTTTAAGCATCAATGTCAGTAAAATATTTCACTGCTATATTATAACCATACTTTCAGCTGTTGATCACAGGGAGGAGTACAAGATCGGCAAGTACAGAGACATAAGCCAACAGTATCATTTTGTCCCAGAGGGATAGGAAACCTTGGGATCATGGGAAAAAACGCCACACGTTTTTTTAAAGAACTGGGTTACAGACTCACTGACACAACACGGGGCTCGAGGGTGGCCACTTTTACGTTCCAGTGCCTCAGCGAGGCCATCCAGAGGGAAAATGCTTGCTTTATACTTGGCTTGTGTCCAGCTTCGGAGGAGCTGGAGAGATTCATATTTTTTTTTATATATTATACCAATGTATTCATGTTTGTGTTTTTTTGTCACTGTATTCTGTGTATAAATAAAGCTCTCATAGAATATAGAGGGTGGTAGGAGAAGAAAATATTCAAACAGCTCTGAGGAGAATTTTGAGTTTTCACTGAAGTACGTTTATTCTCTTCTCTGAGAATGAGGGTCCCTAGTCCAGTTCCAGAGGTGGTACCTCCATATATATATGGGCCTTAGACAAGGATGTGTGATGTCACCGTGGTTGTTCAATATATTTATAGATGGGGTTGTAAGAGAAGTGAATGCGAGGGTCTTGGCAAGAGGTGTTGGGCTAAAAGATAAAGAAGCAAATACAAAGTGGGAGTTGTCACAGTTGCTTTTTGCTGATGACACTGTGCTTTTGGGAGATTCTGAAGAGAAGCTGCAGAGGTTGGTGGATGAATTTGGTAGGGTGTGTAAAAGAAGAAAATTGAAAGTGAATATAGGAAAGAGTAAGGTGATGAGGATAACAAAAAGAATAGGTGACGAAAGATTGGATATCAGATTGGAGGGAGAGAGTATGGAGGAGGTGAATGTATTCAGATATTTGGGAGTGGACATGTCGGCGGATGGGTCTATGAAGGATGAGGTGAATCATAGAATTGATGAGGGGAAAAGGGTGAGTGGAGCACTTCGGAGTCTGTGGAGACAAAGAACCTTGTCCATGGAAGTAAAGAGGGGAATGTATGAGAGTATAGTTATACCAACGCTCTTATATGGGTGTGAAGCATGGGTGATGAATGTTGCAACGAGGAGAAGGCTGGAGGCAGTGGAGATGTCATGTCTGAGGTCAATGTGTGGTGTGAATATAATGCAGAGAATTCGAGTTTGGAAATTAGGAGGAGGTGCGGGATTACCAAAACGATTGTCCAGAGAGCTGAGGAGGGGTTGTTGAGGTGGTTTGGACATGTAGAGAGAATGGAACGAGACAGAGTGACTTCGAGAGTGTATAAATCTGTAGTGGAGGGAAGGCGGGTAGGGGTCGGCCTAGGAAAGGTTGGAGGGAGGGGTAAAGGAAGTTTTGTGTGCGAGGGGCTGGATTTCCAGCAAGCTGGTGAGGTGATTTGATAGGAGTGAATGGAGGCATATGGTTTTTAATACTTGACGTGCTGTTGGAGTGTGAGCAAAGTAACATTTATGAAGGATTCAGAAACGGCAGGCCGGACTTGAGTTCTGAGATGGAAGATACAGTGCCGGCACCTGAAGGAGAGGGTGTAAATGTTGCAGTTTATAACTGTAGTGTAAGCACCCTTCTGGCAAGACAGTGATGGAGTGAATGATGATGAAAGTTTTTCTTTTCGAGCACCCTGCCTTGGTGGAATCGGCCGATGTGTTAATAAAAAATAATATATATATATATATATATATATATATATATATATATATATATATATATATATATATATATATATATATATATATATATATATATATATAAAGAACCCAGGTGAGCAAAAAAATGAAGGGGGCAACACAGAGGGAAAGCAATCAGGATAATCACCAGCAATGATACAGTTGTCCCAGGGATGCTAACACTGCTCAAACACTTAGAGAAAAGTATCCTACCAGGGACACCAACAGTTTTAACAATAACTGAGATGTTGGCGGGAGTCATTCACGCTACTATCCTCTGAGAAAACTTCCCCTCATTTCTCCTGTTCCTACCTTTGCAGCATTGCACAGCTTCTGATGACGCACCGAGAATTGTGAAAGTACTTGAGCTAAAGATTTCCACCCCCGTGGCTTGTCTTGCATATAGGTGAATCATAGAATTGATGAGGGAAAAAAGGTGAGTGGTGTACTGTGGAGACAGAGAACATCCATGGAAGCAAAGAGGGGAATGTATGAGAGTATACTTATACCAACGCTTTTATATGGGTGTGAAGCATGGGTGGTCAGTGTTGCAACAAGGAGAAGGCTTGAGGCAGTGGAGTTGTCATGTCTGTGGGCAATGTGTGGTGAGAATATAAAGCAGAGAATCCGTAGTTTGGAAATTAGGAGGAGGTGCAGGATTACCAAAACTATTATTCGGAGGGCTGAGGAGGGGTTGTTGAGGTAGTTCGGACAACGGACATGTAGAGAGGATGGAGCCAAATAGATGATTTGGAAAGTGTATAAATCTGTAGTGGAGGGAAGGTGGGGTAGGGATCGGCCTAGGAAAGGTTGGAGGAAGGAAGATAAAGGAGGCTTTTGTGTGCGAGGGGCTTGGATTTCCAGCAAGCATGCGTGAGCGTGTTAGATAGGAGCGAATGGATACAAATGGCTTTTAGGACTTGTCGTGCTGTTAGAGTGTGAGCAAGGTAACATTTATGAAGGGATTCAGGAAATCCGGCACGCCGGACTTGAGTCCTGGAGATGGAAAGCACAGTGCCTGCACTCTGAAGGAGGGGTGTTAATGCTACAGTTTTATAACTGTAGTGTAAGCGTGCCTCTGGCAAAACAGTGATGGAGTGAATGATGATGAAAGTTTTTCTTTTTTTGAGGTCACCCTACACTGGTGGGAAACGGCCGGTGTGTTAATAAAAAAAATATTTATTTAAAATTCTAAAACTTTATGTTGATTGTAAGTAACGAAACCATCCACTTTTATGTAAAGTAGTTGTGCTGGATGATACCAAAGTGAATATCATGATTATATATTACGAATGAATTTATGTAATGCTCTAGAAAAAAATAACTCCATTGCATAGTGCATTTAATATTCCTCATGTGTTTCCTGCAAAAAAAATATCTATGTAACAATTGTCTATTAAATTCGTTTAATATGAATAATAGTGTTATACATAGTAGTATTCTAAGTTATGTAGTTTTTTATATATGATGATATATTGTTATTGCATGGCGTTAATTTTGGATTCTTCATGGTAAAAAAAACAATGTTATTACTATTTTGCCTCAGCTAGAAACAGTTTGCCAGTACTTTTTTAAAATATATTTGAATCTGTGAGGAATAATATCGATTTCGCTCGGTATCTTTGAATAAATGCATAAAGTGTTTTGATGCTCTTTGTGATAAATTATTATTAAATATTTTGCTGTGGACCAAGAAACTTGACATCTAGGGAAGTCTAATTTGCCTAATTTAACTCTTTATCTAATGTTAAGCACCCAGTCACAACACATTTAATGTATATAAGATATTAGCAAAAAAAAAAAAAACATTTACTGTTTAATCTACTCATATTTATAAACATAATATGTACTTATAGATAGTGAAATTCTTTATCCTAAGCCACTCTTAAGATATTTCATGAGTGCTATGTGAGTTACTTTTGTAGCTACTGCATATGGCATGTAGAGCAATTAATCTGGTTGCACCACCTACATGCGCACTTCAACTGGACTACAATCACAACCTTTCGTGCTCTTACAGACACACTTAAACAGTTCATTGCGTATTATAATGCCATCATATAAGCAAGTTGAAGATACCAAGATCACTGAATCAGTAATAACAGCGCATCGGACAGAAATCCAACCACAATTCGAGGATGTGAACGAGAAACAAGCAGAAGTAACTGTCCAGAAATTAGTGACTCTAATCATGAAGAAGTTTGCTTTCCCTGCAGAATAACTTAGCAGATAAGAGAATTGGACAGTGTAATAACAGAGCTACATCAACACAGCTGCTAATATCAATGATGTAGATTATGTTAATGCTGCGGGACGCAATGATGCTGATACTAACGAGGCTCCAGGCAGCAATGATGTTGATACTAACGATGCTGAGGGCAGCAATGATGATACTAACGATGCTGAGGGCAGCAATGATGCTGATACTAACGATGCTGAGGGCAGCAATGATGCTGATACTAACGATGCTGCGGGCAGCAATGATGCTGATACTAACGAGGCTCCGGGCAGCAATGATGCTGATACTAACGAGGCTCCGGGCAGCAATGATGTTGATACTAACGATGCTGAGGGCAGCAATGATGCTGATATCAATGATAATACTGGCATCATTGATATGACTCGCATTAATGATGACGATAACATAAATAATACTCCTGATAATACCGCTTTTGATATAGCAGAAACAGCATTTATAAAACCGACTGCATTACTGAAACTGTATGAACTGATAAATCTGCTACTAGAAAACAGCTACAAACTCCGATCTGATTTCCTTCTCAAATATACATATACGACAGTAAAGCATTATATATGAATAATATACATGTGTTATATATATACATACATACATAATATACAAGGATAATATGCATTTCAAAAAAATTCATTAAATAAACAATATGATACAACACACTATGTAACCTATATTACATAAATAATTTATTTCAATTTGTATTCATTAATTCGTTTAATACCAAACTAATGAAGTTTAATATACGACCTTTCGATAATTCATTAGATATTTAATGTGTGTGTGTGTTATATATATATAATATATATATATATATATATATATATATATATATATATATATATATATATATATATATATATATATATATATTATATATATATATATATATATATATATATATATATATATATATATATATATATATATATATATATATGAGGATATTTTAATGCTTGTAAAGGGCTCTTGATTAAAGGCATAGGAATTATCATTCCCTTCCTCTGAACAAACCTGATTAACACCCATTTTCTCTAAGTATTAAAAACATTTTAATAGTTTTATTTTTATTATTATTAATAGTAGTAGTAGTAGTAATAATAATTATTTTTGAGAGAAGACGTGTTAGTGGATTTTTGTTTTTTATTGGCCTAGAGCTGACTGGGGTTAGATTACAGGTGTTATCTAACATCCGTCAAGTGTTGGTGACGGAATTATACTGATAAGTGTTGGAAAGGAGGTCCCAGGTATTCAATGAGAAGTGGTATTTGCTAAGTTAGAAGTGCTGTGTGACAGGAGTTAAAGGACAGGTGATAGGTTTTAGATAGCAGGTGTCCTTAGCACTTGTCCTGCGCTTCCGCATCTGTCCTTCATACCAACGTCGATAACCTATCTCTAACATTGCAGTTATCGAGGTTGTAACTAATCACCTGAAACCACAAATTCCATCTTAGCCTGAATTCCACTTCTACCCAGACAGGTTTACAGGTAACCGAAAATATTAGTAATCCTGCCGCTTTACATTCCCTTCCCGCTTCCGCCAACAATATTTCACAACCAGTCTCCTCTTACGCATAAGAAAAACTTCTTTTGCGTTCGCTCGCAAATTTTCCTTTTCTCGCTTAAACTATTATACATTTCTTTTTGCGCGACCCCCCAGGGTTAGTTCTGTATCACTCACTCTGTTCCAGCAGTTCCATCTCACTAGTGTACAATACCCAGCCCATCCACCCTAAAACAACGCCACCTCGCCATAAACAATTCTATCCCATTGTCATACAATATCAGACCAGTCTGTCCTGAACAATTACATCCTACTGTTAAATATTCTACTGTCCTAAACATTTCCCTCAGTGTTATGAAGTACCCAGCTCAAACTGGTTAAAGCTCTCCTTCACACTGTTGTACGATACTGAGCCCGGCCGCCCTCAACTGTTCAGTCTCTTTTTGATAATGTATATTCTTACGTTTGAATACATTTTGCAATAATGCATTTTTCAAGCAGGCATGTATTTGTATTTCGATGAGTGTCTATGTACAATTTTAAAAATGTACAAGTAATGTATTGAGTGTTTATGCGATGTGTCAAGTGATTTCATAATATTTTAAGTTTCAATGTAATTTGAGTGTGACTGTTGTAACTGTTGTCGTCAATGTAAAGTGGAGAGAGAGAAACAGACATTGTGTGTGAACTGATGTTTGGTAAGAAGTACAACAAATACCTGAGAGTTAGCGTGATAACTCTTTAGATAGTGTGGCAGATTAAACACCAGTGTTGCACGAGGTGATTAATTCTTTACTACCCGGATGGATGTATGAAGGTCTGCTTTATTGTTGGGGTTTTACTCTACACAGCGAGGGGAAACCTGGCTTCTCTTTTGCTCTTGTGTTTGTTGTCGACTTCTTTTCATTTTTTTCATGCTCCTGTTCCATGTAAAAGTTCTTTTCTTTAAACACATCAACTTTCGGTCTAGAAATTCGTGTATACCATATTTATTAAACAGTTATAAGAAGGTCTCAGACATTTGAAGAAAACGTAGGTGGGCATATTGTATTTATGTAGAGTTTAAAAAAGATTTTCATAGAGTTCCCAATGAGAAACTAATTTGGCACACTGTTACAGTGGTTAAAAGATTTTGTTTGAGAAGAAAATACGAATGACTATAAAAAAAATGTCTTATTGGAAAGTGTTATCAGTGCCTTGCCACATGGATCTGTAACTACCTCATTAATAATTTTAATTCATGTCAATGTCTTTCGAGAAGAATTTGTGGACGATGCAAGTATCTTGTTCAAAATAAATCACAGATTTGACTGTAAATCTTTATAAAATTATTTGAAACTGAGCAAACGGAGTGACATATGTCTGATGAAATTTTATGTTGATTAAGGCCACGATGCAGAAATGGGAGAACGCGAAATCGGACCACATAAAGAATATTCAATATGAAAAAAATAGGGAGTATCTAAGAAGAATATTCGAATTATTATCAATAAAAAAAATCACAAGTAAATTTCATAAATGATATTATGAGAGACTTGTATGCTACACTGACAAATTGTATAATAGCTTTCAAATATATGGATAGAAGAATGCTGAAAAAGCATTCAACATACATTGGGTCAAAACTGTAATATGCTGCTGCTGCTGCTGCTGCTGCTGCTGCTGCTGCTGCTGCTGCTGCTGCTGTTGTTGTTGTTGTTGTTGTGTTATGTCCAGACCTTCAAAAAAAATCTTGTGAATCAATAAAAGTTCAAACAGCTACAATCTGAATAACAGAGATGAAAGTAAAATACTTGTTAGAATGAAATGCAGGAAACACTAAAAATGTTAATACTGGCTGATAGGAGGAAAAGAGAAGATGTAATAAGCAAAGTTATAAAAGAATATGAAAGAATAGATAAACTTCCTTTAGTTCCTTCATCAGGGATAGCAAGAGGTTACAGATTTAAATTAACAGAAAATGAAAATAATGCCAACATTGATAGAAGAAAGGAAAGAAATGAAAGTGTAGGTGTTAAGTGAAACTTATAAGAATAATAATGGTAAACATGTTAATGAAAATGGGACACAATGAGCACAGCTCTGCTTCTGTAGCCACATGTATGTAATTACTAAGGGATAATTACTTGTTCCATTATCACCTAATCTATCCTATGATGTTTCTTACAATTTTCTGAATTTATCTATCTAGTCGTGTTTTCCTTATGTCTCTATTTACTCACGTTTTCCTCATCTCCCTCTTCACTTCCAGATATTTCTGTTGGGTATGTTTGAATACTTAGCTATGAGTGGATGGAGGATCGAGCCTACACCACTCCTAGTGTTGTATTTTAGGGCTTCACATTAAGCAAAATAATTCCACCTTCTCTTCCTTTTCCCCCTTTTTTCCTCCTCCTTTACCCCATCTTTTTCCTCCTTCTTTTCCCTCTTTTTCTTCTCCTCCCCTCTCTTTTTTCTCTTCCTACACCGAATTCTCATATTCCTCTTCTCCTTTCTCCACCGCTTTTTATTTACAGTTTCCCCGTCTCTGATGTTTATCTTTCTTCCTTGTTCCTAAATATTGGATATCGATGCTGCTGACTTTCTGCCGGCCATTTTGTCAAGGGCAATAACAGTACCTTACGGCCCGCAGCACTTTTTTCTTATTTGCCTTAAAGCAGTTTACTTAGAGAGACTCGCATTAATTTTATGAATATAGGAAATATTTGTTTTTATGTTCATAATGTTACATAATAATCTGGCGTCTTTCCAGAGCCTCGTAATGTTCTCACATCATTCCAGTTTCTCGTTACTTTTTTTTTTTTTTTTTACAAAAATATCACATTCTATTTTTTTCCTAAATTTCGTTACCAAACGGATTGTTTGAACAAACATTCCTGTACCACATCAAACGTTACAGCGTTATCTGCGGAATGTTCGATTATCCTGAATGCAGAGATGCCCCTATCATTCTCACACCAAGCATTTCTCTCACCTAGTGGGTCTCATCAACTCACCCTAGGCACTTCTCTCACAGAGTGAGTATCATCATTCTCACAAACCCTGCAATTCTCTCAACAAGTGAGTCATATGAATCTTGTGAGTGGATCCCATTATTCTTGTACACCCTGCACATCTCTTTCGAGTGAGTGCTATCATTCTTGCCATTTTTTGTCTGCTAGTCTGTCCCGTCATTCTTACAAACCCAGCACTACTCCAGACAAGACCATGTACCCTATTCGGATGGGTGAGATTCCTTATTAGGTCGTAGTGAGGGACTAGGTACATCTTCGGAATGTCTAAAGTCGTCATGAGATCAGTCTTTAAAGATCAGCTACTCCATCTGGGTGTCTGTGGTCGTCTTCGAGGTTGTTAATAACAAATTTTGGAGAAGTGCCAACTGGACCTCCCGAAGGTGCAGCAACAGGATTAGTATTGGCAGTCGATATTGGTACCTGAGGAAGGGTGGTGGGAGGAAGAGAGAAGTAAAACGGAATGTGTGTATGGAATTAGGGAAGTGAAGGAGGCGTGTACATGTAGGGGATAAGGAGAATGGAGGAAGGTTGGTAAAAAAAGGAAAGAGGACGTATGTAGGGAGATAAAGTATGGGAATTGACCAAAATAAGGGTAAAGAAGAAAAGAGAGGCAATATCAGTAACTTATCATACTTACCATACCTCCTCCCTCCCCTCTCCTCACTTTCCCCTTATCTGTGCACTTGTTGCCCTTAGTTCTCCTCTTGCCAGTTCCGTGCACCGTGGCTCTGACCCGGGACCTCCCTCACTCTAAGTACCAGTCTTCACACCTGTTTACCTAACTAGCATATTACCAGTGTAGTGGAAGTTGGCATCACGGCACAAGACCCTGTACTGCTTCAAATAATAAAAAATACAACAGTTACAACAACCACAACAACAACCACAATTACAACAACGACTACAACAACACCACCACGCTTAGGGAGTATTCTGATTTAGTCAAATCAAATGATTAACTAATCCGTCTTGGGCACCTGGTTGCCTTACGTATTATCTTCAGTTTTCTTCATTGCACACTTCCTTACACTACACATTGTAAATATATATTGCTCTCCCTGTTCTAGATGTCTACAGCTAGGTAGTGTATCCGTCGTGCCTCCACTATATTTTCCACTAAATGACAACACTTTTTCATTGCTTCACATAAAATATATAGCAACTTCCTATTCCTCATGTTTCTTTCTACAACTGTTGATTCCGGTTTACAACTCTGTCGTGGCCCTCCTGTGTCGGGGCATACTGGTGTTATTATATTCTCTGATCCGATGATTGACCTCAAGCTTAGTGGCAGAGTGTTCGTCTTAAACCCGGAGTATTAGGAATAAAATCTGCACGCATATCACTAGTGGAGTAAAAGTATGCTGTTCTGAAAAGTCGGACAAACCTATTGTTCTCTCTTCTGTGCCGCTACCAGTAGGTTATAGTAATTACCAGGCAACAACAACTCAAGCTCTGCTGAAACGAAGCCTCTGAAGTTTCAGTAGCTGCTGATGCCATAACTAAGTCTCCCAGCTTAGGCTTACACATTTCATCAATTGAAGTAAGAAATCCATCCGGTGCAATGGAATATATCAGGGAAGCATAGCTAGCTAATATTTGTTCCCACTGTGTACCTATCATGTAGGGTAGGGTAGTAGCACACTGCTGGTGTACCCAATTTTGTTTAAATACAACAGTTCCAATACCTCCACTTACTACCTTAAGTCATTCACGAGAAAGTCTACATAATTAATGAACGTCAGTAACATTGATGAACTTTTCCTAATTTCTCTGCAAAGCACAATTTAATTTATTATCTTCTTTCTCTGATCCTAAATTTTTTATCGAGACTCGGCGAACTAGTTCTAAACATTTATTTTTCATTTTACACATCTCTTGTTTTACGCTCTAAACTTCCCTCCCCTCTCCAATAATTTCTCATTAAATTTAGATGATATATGGATAATAGAACCTACATATTTTGCCCCCAAAATAACAGAGCAGCCTCATTTAACACTACTAAAAATAACGTAATATAATGTAGTTTAATTCTGCCCAATCTATCGTAGGTCAGCCTAAATTTAGTTAAAATTGTTTTATGTCAATTAAATAGTTAAATTTTGTTTTAGACTGATCTTGTGTAGTAGTAGTTACTAGCGGTCAAAGGCACTTGTCGATAGACACTTGGCCTGTTATAACTTTCTTTGTGTATCTGGTATGGTGGTGTGTGTCTGTTGTGAACGATCTCATACCCAGGTAAGCGACCCTAGCCAGTATTATATACAAAATACCGCACTACGACACACAAGGGAGTCAGTTCTCAGAAGCAAATATGAAATGTGGTGAAGGATCGATGTCCCTGCGTGGGGGAGGGGTGTGAGGAACAAGGGCATTTCTGACCCAATATGGGAAGAGTGCACTGGTCGTTTCCTACTCCGGGGATTATTACATTCATAGCCTTCATCTTTTGTTCTCTTTTTTTATGCAGTTCTCTCTATCTACTATTCTCTACCATTTTCTGTCTTTCCACGTCTCCTTCTGAATCTACATCAGGGTTGTTTAACCTTTATCAGCTTTTCGCTCCCCAAACCAAATTTATACCAACCCTCCCACCCCCCATCTCAAAAACTTTTTGATAAAAAAAAACTATTGAATTCATATTTTATTGTAGATTTGAGGAACCAAACATAAGATTTTTTTTTATATATTCAAAGGTGCACAAAAGTAAACTTTCCATTTGGCTGAAGTTAACAAAACATGTGAATTACTTAGTCTTAGCAGAAGAGATAAACAGTTCAGTGAGACTTCTGGTTTTTCATTTTACTCAGGAGCCTCCAGTTTGAAGCAGCGAGGTCAGACTTTCTGAGGGACCAGAAGCTTACTTGATTTTAACATGAGCTTGGCTCGTTATTCGTTGTCCTCGTTGCATAATATATTCCTTAAGTTCCATAAGTTTGGCAGAATACCACTGCGGGGTTTAATCAGCAAATATACTGTTTTTTTCTAATTCGTTAAATGTCATTATCTGTAAATCCTCTGATATATTTATCCACGATTTTTTTATTTTCTTATATATCCCTCCTCTTCTCTGCTTCTCCCTAAATCCTAAGCTAATGTAATTTGGTTTATCTAACTGTATGTTGTGTTTTTGAAATGCCTTAACTCTCGACTGTGAGATTTCCGTAATAAAATTCCTATTATTAATTTTATACAACTCTGTTAACTTTGTGCACCATTAATAACAGAGAATCCCCGCTTTCGATCGGTTGATATGTTCTGTCTATTGGTTGAGTCTTCTCTGTGATGAGGAAATAATTGTCCGATGGGCAGTCCGGCCGAGCTATATTTACCAAGTCAACAAGACGTTATAACCTCTCTTACCAAGCATTATCAAAGCTCACGCTGCCTTCCAGAGTAATTTATTTTATTAAAACTAGATACCTACGTTGTGGGGGATACCCTGGTCAATATGAAATTAGAAAAGTTAGAGCAACAACTATGTCCTGCTAAAACAATAATCACGCAAGATAGTTTTCTTGATATTCCATTACTCAGAATAAGCTTTTATATACGGTGATGAAATTTTCTCGTCTGAGAAAGGAGACTTCAGTAGGTCGATTAGGATATCATAAAGCCTAACCCGGTATTAAATTAATAATCCGGTATTTTTATCAAATTGGCAAAACAAATTTGGGAAATTGGCACCCATAAAGCCCAAAATTAATACAAAAATACTTCTCAATAAATTAAATCGGCATTTAGTGTTTGAAGACGATCAGAAGAGGCATTCTCGAGTTTTGATATTTGGTACAGTTTACATAATAAAATTGGCCAATTGAAATTTACGTGGCTAAAAATAAGTGACAAGTTGTATTTTAATATAGCCCACGAATGATTAAAGTTTAAAGCTGATCAGAAAAAAAACATTCTCCAGTAATTAATATGATTCTAACGTTCCCAAGTATTTTACTCTTCAATAAAATTTCAAATTTTCACCTACTCGGACTAAACTTATAAGTCATTATCCTTCTTATAGAATGCATCGTCACTAATATTTTGAACCCAATCAGAAGAAGCTTTATTTAGTTACTGAATAAAATATGAATATCACTCTTCATTAAATAAAATATGAATATCACTCTTTATTCAATAAAACTGGCAATTGGGGACTTAGGGCACCCAATTGCAGCGTGAAGCTTGTGTTCAAGAAACCAAACCAGTGAGGAAAATTTGAAGCCGATCAGATTAATCAGTCTTCAGATATGGAGTGGATTCAAACGATTCCACTTTTTTTTTTTTACTACAAAAAAATTCCAGCACGTAAAGAAAACTTAATATACTAGTCTGAATTTAAGTCTCCGCCGTCGTAGAATTTTTGGGGCATCTTTTCTGAACATTTGAAGCTATGCCACTGAAGATTTTGTAAGTTATCCAAGCCATTCTAGGATGCTGGGAATTGGTTCAACAGTTTTTTTTCTATTGGGCACGTAAACATACCAACTGTTCCAGTAATTTGGTCCCTGTTACCATATACAAGTGTTTGAAATTTGAAGGAGCTTGGATGAAGTGTTCTCAAGATATGAACAAAATAAAGTCGAAAAGTTGAAGGAAGATAAGAAAAAAAATTCGGGTAACTTCTTAAAGGTTGCCCCTCGGGGTTACCTAATTAGCATATAACACAAATTTAGTGGAAAGAATGAGGACATCACCATACGCAAAAAAAAAAATGTAATTCGTAACGTAAAACTGCACAAACAAAAGGAACCACAATATTTGTTGTAAATGTAAACAAATTCTAGACTGGGTGAAATGATTTATATTGTTTAGCAATAGAAGGAACATAACTTGTAAAATAGCATCTCAAAAATTAATGTAAAATAAAATTTCAATGCAAACAATGTAATATTTCAGGCAAACAACTGCGATATATCCAGGTTTATTGTAACACAAACGTACATACTAAGATTATTTAGAATACAGAGCAAGAATAATTACACTACAAAATAACATAGACATTGCCAGGGCTAACGTCGGCGGCGCTTCTCTGAAAAACAAAGATAAAATAGCAGAAGAGAACAGTTTGCAGGAAGTCCGAGAAACAGTTAACAATTAGTCCCTCGAACTCACCACAACTTCACGAAAGCAAATCTCCCTCTCTCTCTCTCTCTCTCTCTCTCTCTCTCTCTCTCTCTCTCTCTCTCTCTCTCTCTCGCCCAAAAAGGCTGTAAAACCTAATTATCTTCCCGGACCGCCGTAACAAACCGTGTTTACAAAAGTCAGTAATGAATTGCATAAAAGATTATAACGAGAAAATTAGTAGGGTGGCAGAGTCAGGGTAAAACCTCCCTCGAGAACCTTCTTTATTTTATGTATATATATATATATATATATATATATACACAAAGAGTAGTTGCAACTGTTTTTATTTGTTAATGGTTAGTAAGTTTGTGTAAATTACCTAAGATAGCCAAAAAAGTCAAAGTGATTTATTTCCATTTGGGTCTTTGATTATATAATCTAACCTAAAAACACAAATATAAATTAAAATGAAAGTAGGATTCGAAACAGCAGGAAACGTTAAGAAATTGACGGTCCGAACTACTACAAAATGCTGACGTAGTGGAATAAAAGATTAATTGTCAACAGAATAGTTTGCCACAAAAGAACTTCCAATATGTGTTGGAATGAAATAAATTTAAATAATTCAATATTCAACATTTAAAACTGGAACAACATTGTATTGTCCAAATCAGCCATAAATTTCTTAAAACAAAAACATATATTGTATATATTTTCGGCCTGCTGGCTGACACCCACACTTTCGTACACAGTGGCACCCACAACCTGCTTCACATTAGCACCCACCGCCTGCTTCACGCTGGCACTCACAACGTACTTCACAGTGGCACTTACAACCTGATACACATTGGCATTCATACTAACACTCACAACCTACTGCACAATGACACCAAAAACCTCCTGCACAGTGACACTCCCACCTATACACTATGTAAGGTGCCAATTAGTTCCAGTATTATGGCGAAGCCTTATATCTACGAGCGTGTGTCAAGCCACACTCAACTTCCGCCTATCAAGAGGGAGAGTACCTTGATACTGGTGAAGGAACTGGAGCATCCTTCCTATGATCAAAGCTGATTACATCTCAGTTCTCATTAATGTGTTGGAATTAATATTTTAAATAACCTCATATAATAGTTCACACCAATAAAAACCTCCTTAAATTATAAAACAAAATGTTGAAGGATGATAACTTCCATAATTTGAGAGCTTAAAGGTTGATTTCTACGGGCTTAGCGCTTACCATTGAATATAATATTATTCAAAATTTATCTAGTGGACTCTGGACTGTAAGGCAGCATTGCGGCTAGGCCTAAACATCTTCCCAGGGAGCCTATCACTAGACCTGAGGGTGCCTGCTCCCGCTGACAAAGAGTAATGTAATCCCTTTATTCACATCCACCACTGTCTTCCATCCCTGGGGTGTTTGTAAATTATCTTTTTTTTATTGCGTTTAATTGTAACCGATATTAACAGTTTGTATTTATCAATTTCATAAATAATGTATTACATATATGCTTCTATGATAAGAGGACATAGAATTGTATTTCTTCCAACAAGGAAAGACAATACATTTCAATGTTTTATGACTGGTAAAAAAAAATGTCTATCCAATTTTCAAACAGCAAAATCCAGTTACTGAATCGTCATGCACTCCAGATAGCACTTGTTTGAGCTTCTCGTATTTCTCTAGTATATTTTAAAGGTTTTTATCAGTTATTGTAATTTCTGCATTATTAGGGGAAACGGGATATATGCTTTGAATCTGTCTATATAGAGACAATTTTTTAATGAATATACTAGCTTGTTGCTTCACAGGGTGTTTGCAGTTTGTGAAGTTTGACTTGATTGTTTGCAGTTTTGGGGACGAAAATGCAACCACATATTCAAGTAGATGTTTGAGAAGTGGCTAACTGAATGTAAATATTGTTTCTATGTTCATTTCATGATTTACTTTGCTGCAGCTAGACATTGTGTGTTTTTAAGGTAATGTCAATGATTACGAAAATGTATTTTCAATCTTCAATCTAGTCTAGTTGTTTTCCGGACATTTTATATTCGTAACTTCAGCAGTGATCGGGTCAGTCCAATCACCGAGGCCAGCATGAGTAAGAAAGATAACTGATGTAGTGGTCAGCCATATGGCCATCGATTACCCCACCTTCACGAGTACTCTTCATCAAACCCACATCGTTCCGAAGACACTAAACAGGCCATCTCGTCAGACCTGTTAATCTTAACGAATAAATTAACAATGTTATGTGATCGGGTGCCACATTACCTTCCGTTGATGGGCCTCTGCAAAATTGTCATGTATACTCTACTGCAAATGGGTATTTTAGATCATTAGCTATTTCATAATTTTTTTATATTTCTTCATCTATGAATTCTGGACTACAAATACGCATAAATATATTATATATATATATATATATATATATATATATATATATATATATATAGAAGGCTGGAGGCAGTGGAGATGTCATGTCTAAGGTGTGGTGTGAATATAATGCAGAGAATTCGGAGTTTGGAAATTAGGAGGAGGTGCGGGATTACCAAAACTATTATCCAGAGAGCTGAGGAGGGGTTGTTGAGGTGGGTCGGACATGTAGAGAGAATGGAACGAGACAGAATAACTTCGAGAGTGTATAAATCTGTAGTGGAGGGAAGGCGGGGTAGGGGTCGGCCTAGGAAAGGTTGGAGGGAGGGGGTAAAGGAACTTTTGTGTGCGAGGGCTTGGACTTCCAGCAAGCATGTGTGAGCGTATTTGATAGGAGTGAATGGAGACAAATGGTTTTAATACTTGACGTGCTGTTGGAGTGTGAGCAAAGTAACATTTATGAAGGGATTCAGGAAACTGGCAGGCCGGACTTGAGTCCTGGAGATGGGAAGTACAGTGTCTTCACTCTGAAGGAGGGGTGTTAATGTTGCAGTTTTATAACTGTAGTGTAAAGCACCCCTCTGGCAAGACAGTGATGGAGTGAATGATGATGAAAGTTTTTCTTTTCGGGCCACCCTGCTTTGGTGGGAATCGGCCGATGTGTTAATATATATATATATATATATATATATATATATATATATATATATATATATATATATATATTTATATATATAGTTAGATGGGTTCCACCTCTGGTGCAAATTGTGGGACCCATAGCCTCGGAAAAGTTGATAAAAGGCTACAAGGAAGAATATTTGGATTTCTTCTTGAAGCCATTTGAATATTCCACTCCACTTCCACTGTATATATATATATATATATATATATATATATATATATATATATATATATATATATATATATATATATATATATTATGTGTGAGGAGAATTGGAATATTCAAATGGCATCAGGAAGAAATCCAAATATTCTTCCTTGAAGCCTTTTATCCACTTCTCCGAGGGTATGGGTCCCACAATTTGCACTAGAGGTGGACCCCATCCTATATAATTAAATATATATATATATATATATATATATATATATATATATATATATATATATATATTAGATAATACTATGAAAAGAGAATTAGCTTTGTGATACTACATTATCAAGGAACTATATCTATAGTTATAGTTCCTGATAATGGATATCACACGCTGGAATTCTCTATTTTCATAGTGGTTCTTCATATTCTGATATCACCTGATTACTGTGATTTTTGCATATATATATATATAATTTAGCGTTTCGGTCAATAAAGTAATTAAAAGTTATAAAAAAAAAAAAAAAAAATATATATATATATATATATATATATATATATATATATATATATATATATTAGCGAAAATAATAAAGAAAGACTTGCTGAACACCTTGTGTTGAAGCATCTATCTCAGAAAAGAAAAGAAAAAAATATATATATATATATATATATATATATATATATATATATATATATATATATACGTATATATATTCTCTCAAACCCATATTCCTCGCTCACTCATTGTATATAGATTTGGTATATCAAGCAAAAAATTATATAGCAAAAATGATCATAAACTAATTAGGTATGTCACTGGCACGAATGAGTTTGTTCAAACAGTATAAAATCCCGTTAATGGCATATCTAGTTAACTGGGTCTTGTCAATAGCAGTCAGTCAAGAGATCATTACCAGGTAATTATTACATATTTAAATGAGATAATAACAGTTGAATTTTGTGGTTTTAGAGATGAGTCTTAGCTCTTGGCTCTGCCTCAGCTAAAAACTACGTATATATGGAGTCTACCTCTACTACTTCGTGATTAAGGTCATCTTATTCCTGACCACCCTGAGGGTGAAGAAATTTTTTCTAACATCCCTGAGACTTGTCTGTTTTTTGAACTTTTAACTGTGCCTTCAAGTATCCGTTTCTCGCCTCTCGTACAATCTTTTCCTGCCCACCCTTTCGAGTCTTTTAAGTATTCTGTATAGCGTTATCGAATCTCTTCTGATTCATCTATCCTCTGATGTCGATTCGTTTTAGCTCTTATACTAGATCCGATGCAAACCCGTGTACCTTCATTAGTTTTTATATTTTTTATAAGGTGTGGGTTCCATGCTGGTGCTGCATATTCTAAGACTGGCCTGACATATGACGTACAATGGGTTGTGAATTACTTTTTGTTAAGATTCCTGGAAGCTAATATTAGAATCGCCAAATAGCATTTGCTGCAGAGGGTATTTGGTTATAGAGTGCTCACTCATAGGTCTTCCATTTTGAGTGAGGTTTGCTGCTTCTGTCCCCTGAGTCTGAGTCTATACTCGGTTTTCTCTGCCCCAGTTTTCATGACCTTGCATTTGCATTGTTTGAGCAATCCTTGATCCTTGAAGAACAATTGTTACACCTACCCATTCTGACACCTCTTCTCGGACAATTACTCTTTGTCTTCTCATATGCAACACTTTGATACAATGTAGTGTATTTCTAGTTATGCCTCCCTGTTCCTCAATTTTTCGCCCTGTCTCTTGAACCGCATACTCTTGCAGCCTACTCAGTCTTCCTCTCTCTTTCTCTCCTCCTCCTCTTCCTCCTCCCCTTCTGTTACTTTGTCATAAAATTCCAGCAGATTTGTGGGACTAGATTTGTTATCTCTAAACCCATACTGTTTTTTTTTTTTTTAAACGATTTCTCTCCAGGTGCTCCACTACTCTCCTGTTTATTTTCTCCATTATCTTATGTGGTATACATGTCAATGACAACGGCCTGCGGTTTAATGTTTCCTGTCTGTTTCATTTCTTAAATATTGACATTACATTTGTGGTCTTCCAGATCTTTGGCAATTGCTCCACATCTACCGGAATATTGTGTATTTTACTTAATGGTGTGTACAATGCTTCTGCATCCACTCGCATTTTCTACAATAATATTTTGTCAGGCTGTCTTTGCTCACTCGGAAGTTCCTTGCCCATTGCCTGATGAAGCCTTTCCCGTCGAGTCTCTGGTATTGTCCTTGTTTCCATTAGAAACACCTTAAACATTTATTTAGTTCCTCACAAACTTGTCGTTTCTCGTGAGCTCTATTCCTTCCGTCTTCAGATTTATTTCCTGGTCTTTTGCTGTCTTTGTTCTAATTATAGCGATGTCGCAGTCTTAGTTCTATATAGGTTTTCTTGCTGTGCCAGTGTCAAAATGTCGTACAGCTTCTCTTCTCATCCATGCATAATCGTCATTTTAGCTCTTGCACTTTCTTCTCTGCTTTCGTCTGTAGGTAACTTTCTATAATTTTTAATGCTCTTGCAAATCTTGCTTTTTCCTCTCTCTGCTGGATCTCTGAGAATGACGTTCTCCTCAGAGAGAGAGAGAGAGGTTATATTAGCTTAGGTACATATACCTATGGAAACACCTATTCGACCACAAAGGAGCAAACTAAAAATAAACAGCCTTCACGTGTATGGTAACGCCAGAAAAACCTTGAAATCTGCACTAGTATCACTCGTTCGTGCTGTGAAGATGGGTTGCTAACACTATATCATCACACACTTTCCCCTAAGACTCGTTGTTCCTTCTCACTCATTATGTTGGTCAGAACAAAAATGCGAGTGAAATAAGTGCAAAACACAGCACCTTCATCTCTCCTCACAGCCGCATCTCTGGAAGTAATTATATATTTGTTCGACAGTTGAAGCCTTTCCATGTTGCTGCTGTAATAAGATTTTCTTATGCTTCGAGATTTTTGTTTTTCTTGGTTTTAGGAAAAGTCATATTTCACAAATCCTGATATTTTTCTACTCTGTTTCGTGTTCGATTTGCAGTAGCAAGTCTTGATGGAAACTGGAAAAGATGCTGATTCAGAAATGAAAGGAAGGAAAGACAAAGAAAAAAGACAAATAGAGAAAAATGCAATTTGTAAAGCAAGATAGTTTAGCCTCCAAAGATATCGCCCCCCAAAAATCATATTACGTTTCATGACATTGAAAATTCCAGACCTTGTGTATTGCAATGATCTGGGTAGGCTCCGGGAGGAGGTATCTGATGGGGAGGGACCAACGCACCTCCTCACAGCAGACTGAAAAATCTCGTCTTTCGACTGAATTTTTTTTTATTGGATACGAGGGAAAGTAAATCACTGAAGATGTGCGTCAGGGAACACTACTCATGATGTGATCTATGTCGGTCAAGTGACCGTAAGCTTCAGTGAGTGACTCATCATATGACTCTCATAACTCTTGAGGGGAAAAAAATACCACCACTATCGCTTGTTTTCCCGGTCTTAGCTGAGATGTTCGTGAGGGCCTCGGCATGCTTTTGCTTTTTGTGTGTGCTGTTGTTTTCCTTGATGGTGCTATGCAATGGAGAGAGATAGAACGAATGTACGTGAGTATTCATCTGCATAAACTTTCTCTCTCTCTCTCTCTCTCTCTCTCTCTCTCTCTCTCTCTCTCTCTCTCTCTCTCTCTCTCTCTCTCTCTAAACCCACAAGAAAACGAGGTCTCTAAGACCACTTGCCAGAGTTGATTACATTGGCTGAGGCAGCCCATTGGCAGTCCTCGGCCCGTGTGATGCCTGCCTCGGTTTGGCGACAATTCCTCCTCCAAGTTCCTCTCCTCTTTACCCCCACCGCATCCCTTTCCCCTCGACCCTCCTCTTCCCCTCTCCCAGATTTTCCCACGGCTTCAAGAAGAGATCCTACTGTTATTCACTGCTCCTGTGGTGGAGAAAGGAGGGAAATAGAAAGAATAATGCTGAAGGAGAGAGAGAAGCATCGTAGGGAGGAGAAACCGGGATAAAGAAAACACACTCTTGTAACGTAAGCATTTATTGTGATTGGGTTTATAAGGCTATTGAAGCTAATACCTTAGCTTTAATAAGCTAGACAATTATATGATTAAAAAGGTTTATATATGAGGAGGGACTGACATGTATGTTCTCGTCCTCTCTTCTGTTTTTTATATTCCTTCTTCCCGTTCTGTGTAGAGCTTCATCAGCATGTCACTATGACAACTTTCTCTCCGTCTGTTTCTTTTCTCCAGTACTACCGTCAGTATGCTATTACATCCTGTAATAAGGATAATTAAATATATTTGTTTATTCAAGTAGATTAATAACACACGTGTGACACTTGGGTTTCTTTATCGTAGAGACGTTTCGCCAACCAATGGCTGCATCAAGCTGCATCAGTCCAGTACAGAAAAAAAATACTGTAGATGGTAGAAGATATGACGAGGTAGTTTTAGATGATCAGTCCCTCAGCCTTGATAAATTGGTTAGAGACGGTGGAAGACGTGAAGAATTAGTTTGAGGTGATCATTCCCTCAGCCTAGAAAGGAGGTGCTCCATCCAGCAATAAATTATCAAGCAAATTAGGTGGGTTCGAGGAGTAGAAATTGTTTAAGAATGTAAATATTTAGGAACCGATACTGAAAAATTACTGAAGCAAAAACTGAAAATATAAGATATTGTTTAAAATATATTTCAAAAATTGTAAATCTACATCTTTTGTTAACCTGGTATACAAGTTCTTAATACATGTGTGGATATATTGAATAAGGTCATTCACCCGACATAAGTTCTGTATACATATGTGGATATACTGAGATAGGTCACCGAGGCCTGACAAATTCAAGTCTCTGGATACGTCCTGAATAGTGATAATTGGATCTTAATTAATATTAACAAGGTGAGTCTACGAACACAGGTGGGATGCTAGCTAACGTCAGTGGTGATGGAGGAAGGGCGGTAGTGATGAAAGAGAGAGAGGAGTGCTGGGAGACAGAGAGAGAGTGGATGCAGGAAGAGAGTGGGTGCTAGAGACGAGAGGGGGGGAATGAAAGAGAGTGCTGGAGGAGAGAGTGAAGGCTAGAGACGAGAGAGAGAAAGAGAGAGAGAGAGAGCAGCGCAGCACCACTAGAGTTCAATACTATATATAGTCTCAGCACTACAGCACCAACAAATATTATCTTGAGTTACTTCATTATTTTTTAAATATATTTGCACGATGCGCTAAACCCGTGTGGATTATTCAGCACAAGGCTTGGTGGAGGCTCGATCATCAGTCACAAACTCTGCTTTCATAGCGAAGACACTAGACTCCCCCCCCCCTTCATACTCGAGACCCTTTCAAGGAAGATTCCTTGACGTCAGAGAAGGGCTCTTGTTCCAGAGAATTGGAGCTGCCAGCAACCTCCTTGGATTAAACCTGATTTTTTTCCATTCCGCATGCACATTGTGAGCCCTAGGAGTTTACAAATATAATAATAATAATAATAATAATAATAATAATAATAATAATATCAATAATAATTCCGAAAATATTAATAATATTATTAACAATAACAAAAGCAATACCAAATGTATCAATAATAATAGCAAAAGTGTCAGTAATAAAAATGGTCACACTTAAATCACTCTCAACCCGGTGTGTTGACTGTGAGCGAGCATGGCAGGGCGTCCTAGCCTCTCTTATTTAGTAATTACGCCGCTGCAAGGTTAATCGGGGTAAAAGCAGACCTGTAAACACTTGTAACAAACGAGCACTTGTAGTCGGCGTTAGGAGAGCGCACAATAGAGACAGAGCGAGAGTGGGAGCGAGCGTAGAGAGAGAGAGAGAGAGAGAGAGAGAGAGAGAGAGAGAGAGAGAGAGAGAGAGAGAGAGAGAGAGAGAGAGAGAGAGATTCAAACAAAGTACCAGGTAGCTCTGAGACGTGGAAGTGTGATTAAGAGCAATACGACACGGCCTTTGTGGTACCACTGCCACAATATTGACCTGCGGTTTACATAACAGGACTGACCCCCTGACCCCTTCCTCACCTTTCCCTTCTCCCTCCTTCCACTTTCCTCCTCTCTCATTCCTTCTCACCCCCTGTTTCCTCCATCCTCTATCTTCCATCCTTCCATCCCACAAAATGTATTCTCATATATTTTATATGTTAAAATATTTCCACCAGCAAGCTCTTACACTTGTATCTATGTATATATTATATATATATATATATATATATATATATATATATATATATATATATATATAGGGTCCACCTCTGGTACAAATTATGGGACCCATAGCCTCGGAGAAGTGGATAAAAAGGCTTCAAGGAAGAATATATATATATATATATATATATATATATATATATATATATATATATATATATATATATATCTTAGTCACTAAAAATAAGTAATATCTTAACAAGCAGATCATCCATAGTTAACTATGAGTAAATTATATGCTCTATCAGGATCTATCAGTCACTTTGTTCTTAGAAAATCTGAATAAGTGTCCATGAAAGGTTTTGCAATATATTTCCAATTTATTGTGGTTAAATTTAACATATTTATGTAGATATGAATGTAAAAGTGTGTAAATATCGTTTTTATAGCACGATATATGTTCATATACTGTTTATGTGTGTATATGTCGTTGCTTTCAAAGCAACGATCTTCTGCCAAAAAAACAAAACTAATGAAAATGAAAGCAAATATATGAAAAATCATATATTTATATGAAAGCGCCTGGAATTGGGAGGTAAATAAGTTTTAACGCAAAGAAGGGAAGGCCAGCTTCACATTCATACCTCAAGAGCCCTTCGTCAACATCAAGGTAATCCCTCCTCGAAGGGATTTATATGTAATGAAATGGAGTTATTCTTACCCACTGAGCCATCAGTGCAAAATAGTCTACGACAGTTCAGTGGTTTCGTTTTTAACACGTCTGTGTGCGCAGGCGCG
Source organism: Cherax destructor (assembly GCA_009830355.1). Classification (NCBI taxonomy): domain Eukaryota; kingdom Metazoa; phylum Arthropoda; class Malacostraca; order Decapoda; family Parastacidae; genus Cherax; species Cherax destructor. The sequence goes on along the minus strand of WNWK01005131.1, from coordinate 68,360 downwards.
ACTACCGAGTATATACAGTGGAAGGTGAGATTCGGGTAAACTCTGAAACCGTCGGGTGCTGAGACTTTTTGGTTGTATTTGGAAAGAATTTTTGAGTGCAATTTACTGTTTATTACAGTGTGTGGTCTAAGACCACTCTCCGTGTGTGTAGCTCTCAAGATATCTCCACCCTTCGTGTAAGTAGCTCCAATGATAACTTTTGTGAATGAATGTGTTTAGGTGTAGTCGTGTGCAGTCTGTAAGATAACACCACTCTCCTTTTGAATAAATAGTCCATAACACCTAGGGCAGTGTGTGTAACTCGTAAGATAACACCAACCTCATTGTGTGTATTGCGTGAGATAACCACCCTTCTTATGCATAACTTTTAAGATAACACCACTCCTTGTCCACCAGGGCATGCGGTAGAGAGGCTGAAGTGATCATTCCATGTTGTTGGTTCCTGCATCACCACCAACGACGGTAGGTGAGTGTTAACGTTGTTAATTCTCCTATTAGAGGTCAGCAGGTCGGTCCATTTCTAGCAAGGGGTGGAGGTGTGTGAAAGACTCCAAATCTACAATGATCAAGTGAATGATCAGTCAAAAGTTGCATGTCCAGTTTGACTTTGTGGGTGAGTAGTTTGACGATAACTGGATGTCTGGTGTTTAGATAATTGTCTAATTTGAAGGCTACGGATTGTCCAATTTGCTGGTAATTTGGAGTTAAATTTGCAGGTAACTGGGTGTCCAGTTTGCGGGGTAAATGGGCGTTAGATTTGCAAGCTATTGGACGTCCAGTTTGTATGTTATTGGATGTTCAGTTGCATTGTGTTAGGGAGGAGGGTCCAATTTGCAGTTAACTAATCATGTTATTTGCAGGTAAATGAGTGTTTAATTTGCGGGTAGGTAGATATTCAACGTGTGGTGGGTGTCCACTGTTCTGACGATTTGACTTTTGCGTGTTCAGCGCATAGTTTTGATTATAATAACGATTAATGTACTTGTATATAATGTTGCTATTAGTTTTTATTACATAGTACTTTATGGATATTTTTTAATAAGTTTCGAATTCTAATATATTTGGAATCTTGTAGTATATTTGATATTATACAAAATATAATTCGTTTATCACTTATACAAAATATCTACAATTCATCAACGTTTTATTAAACCAGAGAAACAATATTTATATGTATTTTCAAGAATTTTATTAACAAAATGTTTAAAGTGTGCTGGTTCTAACCGGCGGCAAGCAAATCCTCTTAGCAGGGGACTATGAAGGTTACAATAAGTGCCTTTCAGATAGAAGTGTTTATATACTAGAAAGGTTACCACCGGCGACCGTTTCAACCACCTTTGAGGTTAGATGAAATCCCACCTCCCTCCTCGAGTTGTTTTCAATCGTTCACTACGATTTTCACGAATCATTGTCAAATAAATGAAAATGAAATGTTCGTAACCCATAAAGATTTTGATTATCAGATACAGAAATATTAAATCCAGCTTATGTGAAAAGACATTATCAGTTTGGTCCCCTTCTTGTTTGCCTCCCATCATCTCGCGGGTAATGAGGCTTGGTTTTCCCTAGCGTGAGCAGTGAGGTTAGCTGCCCCTCTCCAACGAGAGGTTAGCTGCCCCTCTCCAACGAGAGGTTAGCTGCCCCTCTCCAACGAGAGGTTAGCTGCCCCTCTCCAACGAGAGGTTAGCTGCCCCTCTCCAACGAGAGGTTAGCTGCCCCTCTCCAACGAGAGGTTAGCTGCCCCTCTCCAACGAGAGGTTAGCTGCCCTCTCCAACGAGAGGTTAGCTGCCCTCTCCAACGAGAGGTTAGCTGCCCCTCTCCAACGAGAGGTTAGCTGCCCCTCTCCAACGAGAGGTTAGCTGCCCTCTCCAACGAGAGGTTAGCTGCCCCTCTCCAACGAGAGGTTAGCTGCCCCTCTCCAACGAGAGGTTAGCTGCCCCTCTCCAACGAGAGGTTAGCTGCCCCTCTCCAACGAGAGGTTAGCTGCCCTCTCCAACGAGAGGTTAGCTGCCCCTCTCCAACGAGAGGTTAGCTGCCCTCTCCAACGAGAGGTTAGCTGCCCCTCTCCAACGAGAGGTTAGCTGCCCCTCTCCAACGAGAGGTTAGCTGCCCCTCTCCAACGAGAGGTTAGCTGCCCCTCTCCAACGAGAGGTTAGCTGCCCCTCTCCAACGAGAGGTTAGCTGCCCCTCTCCAACGAGAGGTTAGCTGCCCCTCTCCAACGAGAGGTTAGCTGCCCCTCTCCAACGAGAGGTTAGCTGCCCCTCTCCAACGAGAGGTTAGCTGCCCTCTCCAACGAGAGGTTAGCTGCCCCTCTCCAACGAGAGGTTAGCTGCCCCTCTCCAACGAGAGGTTAGCTGCCCTCTCCAACGAGAGGTTAGCTGCCCCTCTCCAACGAGAGGTTAGCTGCCCCTCTCCAACGAGAGGTTAGCTGCCCCTCTCCAACGAGAGGTTAGCTGCCCCTCTCCAACGAGAGGTTAGCTGCCCCTCTCCAACGAGAGGTTAGCTGCCCCTCTCCAACGAGAGGTTAGCTGCCCCTCTCCAACGAGAGGTTAGCTGCCCCTCTCCAACGAGAGGTTAGCTGCCCCTCTCCAACGAGAGGTTAGCTGCCCCTCTCCAACGAGAGGTTAGCTGCCCCTCTCCAACGAGAGGTTAGCTGCCCTCTCCAACGAGAGGTTACTGCCTTCAGCGGTTGCTGCCCTCTCCAACGAGAGGTTAGCTGCCCCTCTCCAACGAGAGGTTAGCTGCCCCGCTCCAACGAGAGGTTAGCTGCCCCGCTCCAACGAGAGGTTAGCTGCCCCGCTCCAACGAGAGGTTAGCTGCCCCGCTCCAACGAGAGGTTAGCTGCCCCGCTCCAACGAGAGGTTAGCTGCCCCGCTCCAACGAGAGGTTAGCTGCCCCGCTCCAACGAGAGGTTAGCTGCCCCGCTCCAACGAGAGGTTAGCTGCCCCGCTCCAACGAGAGGTTAGCTGCCCCGCTCCAACGAGAGGTTAGCTGCCCCTCTCCAACGGGAGGTTAGCTGCCCCTCTCCAACGAGAGGTTAGCTGCCCCTCTCCAACGGGAGGTTAGCTGCCCCGCTCCAACGGGAGGTTAGCTGCCCCTCTCCAACGAGAGGTTAGCTGCCCCGCTCCAACGGGAGGTTAGCTGCCCCGCTCCAACGGGAGGTTAGCTGCCCCGCTCCAACGGGAGGTTAGCTGCGTTTTCCCTCCCGTCAATAGGAAGATCGTGTTCTTCCTTCTCCCATCGGAAGAGAGGCTGGATGCCTTCCCTCCCGTGGACATGGAGGTTGGATTTTCTCCTCTTCCTTGGGCAGTAAGGTCAGATCCCGCAAGTTCCGTGGACAAAGAGATAAAAAATATTTTTCCTTTGTTTGGGAGAGGTCCCCTTGATATGATTATTTCCATGAAATGGTAACTCCATCTCTACTTGTAGGAAACGTTCAGAGCTCCCGAAGCTGAAGAACCCTTAATGGAACACTAGACACCCAGCTCAGGCTGATAGATTCCAATATGATATATATGCAACCCATCTTGTGTGATGAAATATGACAAGGAAACATTGCTCGCCTTTGCTCCCACTATGTAACTGTCATCAGATGGCTACCACTGGCACGTGTCTAAAGGCGATGGATTGTCTCGTAATGCTTGTTTCAGGCAAGGATCTAGATTAATTTCCTCGATGTTTACTAATTCATCTGCTCATTCAAATCTCCTTTGTTGTTCCTCTGAATCTGCTCTTCGAAACAACTTCCCCATTACAACTAGTGCCTCGCCTCATCTCTTGTATTCATTAGTGGGTCACCTGACTACCTCACATATTTAATAGTGGGTCCTCGGGCTTCCCTATATTCATTAGTGCGTCACGTGTCCTATCTCCATTCCACCCACCGTCACTAGACTTAATTTCTCCCTCCGTTATACCCATAGCTGCTCACCTGTCCTCCCAACACCGCTTTTCTATACCACGGATTTTGTGGTAAATGAACACAGCCGCATATCTCTTTTAGTAGACAGAGAATAGTGTCCACTACTACTACGTGCTATGAATGATCCGTAACGATTTTATCATTTAATCAAAAGAGGGGCTAAACCCGATGAGTCTTACATCCTGAGGAATGTTTGTTTCACTTAGATAAAATATTAGTAAATTATATATATATATATATATTATGCCACGTTATATTAAAATGTTGTCCTTCCCCGCTCTGAAAAATTTATTTTTAACCCTCAACCCATTGGCAAGTTTATTTTAATCATGTTTCAATGCCCGACACGCTTATGTTTAACATCTCTATTGAACCCCCGACAAGCTTACTTTCTGTCGTCTCTTGAATATGCTACATTTAATGCATATTCTATGTATGACAGTTTACCTGCACACTGGTTGCTGCACCGCTCTTGAATTCGTTTTTTCTGTGTATTCGTACTCAGTACTGTCATTTCACTTTAAGGGAAATTCCTAGATTCTGGGGAAGGTTTTTTGCCAGAAGGAATGCGAGCAATTTCCCCCTTCCCTCTCCTTTCCTCGGATTAAAATTATTTACCTCCCAGGGGTTGTATAACCTCTATGGGATAAGTTCTTTCCCCGTGATTAAGGTAATAATCGTCTGTGTATTTATACCTTGAACATAAGCTTAACTGGTACCAAGCTGTGCTGAGCGATTCCCACGTCATTTCAAGGGAATACCTTGGAGTGTGAGGAGGGTACTATTTATGAAGGGATTTAGGGAAACCGGCAGGCCGGACTTGAGTCCTGGAGATGGGAAGTACAGTGCCGGCACTCTGAAGGAGGTGTGTTAATATTGCAGTTTTGTAACTGTAGTGTAAGCGCGCCTTTGGCAAGACAGCGATGGAGTGAATGATGGTGAAAGTTTCTTTTTCGGGCCACCCTACCTTGGTGGGAAACGGCCGATGTGTTAATAAAAAAAAATTGATGCTTGCAAAGGGGTCTATTTTTCAAAAAGAATAGTTACCCCCTTATATTTCTCGAATCAGATCTAATCACCTCACATTCTCCAGGCACAGTATAGACTTCATGAGTTTATAGTGTCCCGAGTTTGCCATAGATGAATATTTAAAATATTTTTTTCCTGAGTGAGTGTGAATTCCTTGTTTTAGATTCTCTTAAAACAAAAATAGATATTAAAAAAAATTTCAGTGAAAACAGCATATTTTCAGATAACAGGGCAGCAGTTAGGAAACCGTAGCCACACAATCGCCACTGCTTTTGAAGGGAGATTTAACCGAAAAATTCTCTTTACACAGGATTTTTTCCCAAGGGTTTACACTGGAGGATGCAGTGGTTCCTTCACACTGGACTCTAAATCCTCTTTTTTTTTTTGTATGCCACTGTGTTTTAAGATAAGAATTTGTTTTCCATCTCTGCATCTGCTATTGGAAAAATTTCCCACTCTAAATAAATTTGTCAGTGAAGAATAAATCAACATACAACTCGAAAAACACATCCATCGTGTACTCTTCTCTCACATTTATTAACTTAAAAAAGAAAGGTTCAGCGGTGTTGTTGCTGTAGCTTTCAGAGGATCAAAACCGAAAGATTTCCTAACCATTTGTCTTACTCAGAGTAAGCAATATAAATCAACGGAGCGAAGTCTTTCTCGCTGCCTCCGACGTGGAGGCTGACAGCCTGAGTTCCTCACCCGGAACTAACGTGAGTCCGTAATACCCAACGGCGTCAGTCTCTTTTGTCTCACTATATTCTGCTGCCTCTATTCACGTAGAAGTAAATATTTACATGGGTGTTAGTCGACGGTTGTGGGTCACACCCTGAGGCAGAATTTCAACTGCAGTTAATAAAAATGACGACACGAGTATTACTCCCTTGCTCTCTTATTCTCTCAAGCGCTCTCTCTCTTGCTTGCTCACGCTATTGCTTGGTTGACAACAGAGTAAGTTATAATAGTAGAGGTAGAGGTTTGTGATAGTCATAGCAGAAATGGTGGTAACCAGAAGTAGAACCACTGGTACACACAGCTCTGAGAGTGTCAGAGGAGTATTATTAATTTAGTAGAGGTAGTTATAGTCCACTACTACCATCCAGTTCCATTTCCTGTAAATACTATATAATTTTTTCCAATATTTTACGGAATATTTTCTCCCCGTTTTTATGCCTCCAGTGGCAGAAGGAAGTGGAGAGTGGGAAGAGAGAGCCTTCAGCTTTTCTATCCTTGATTCATGCCCCTAGATATACTTGATGGTTCTTAATCTAGACAGAAGTAGACAGGTCTTAGCAGATAGCCGTTGTGTGGACTTCCAAGTCCTCCTGTTTGTCTTTCCTGTGTACATGTACTCCCATGTTATCTCTTGCTCTCGCTCGCTCATATGTCATTTTCTCTCCCCCTCTACCTCACCTCCATCACCCCTCCCCACTCATCATTTCTGCACCGGTTATTCAATTCAGCCGTTTGCATACTCCAGTATCCCCGTTCTACAATTTGAATATTTTCTCTTTTTATATACATGTATTGCATACACAACTTGTAGCAAAATAAACCTCGCTTCCTGAGGCGTAATTCCTGTGCTATCATAAATAACAGATGAGTTCTCACTCTTTCGATGGGTGGGACGGGGTGCCCTGATGCTGCTGAAGAGCTTTTGATTCGAGGAATTGAAGCTACCTTTTCTGGGATCGAACTTAATCCTCAATTTACCAGGCGCTGTAAGACATAAGAACATAAGAAAGAAGTAACACTGCAGCATGCCTACTGGCCCATACGAGGTAGGTCCAATTCTCCTACCGGCTTTAGCCAATGCCCTAACCTAGTCAGGTCAGGTCATATTCACTTAAGGAAGGAGCACGGCATCTGACCTAGTAGCACAAACTAGTCAGGTCCAATTCACACCCACCCACACCCACTCATGTATTTATCTAACCTATTTTTAAAACTACACAACGTCTTAGCTTCTATGACGGTACTCGGGAGTTTGTTCCACTCATCCACAACTCTATTACCAAGCCAGTGCTTTCCTTTATCCTTCCTGAATCTGAATTTTTCCATCTTAAAGCCATTGCTGCGAATCCTGTCTAGGCTACATATTTTTAGTACGCTGTTTACATCCCCTTTATTTATTCCTCTTTTCCATTTATATACCTCAATCATATCCCCCCTAATTCTACGCCTTTCTTTCTAGAGAGTGCAGATTTAGGGCCCTCAGTCTATCCTCATAAGGATTTTTGATACATGGGATCAACTTTGTCATCCACCTTTGTACTTTTTCCAGTGCATTTATACCCATTCTGTAATACGGTGACCAGAACTGTGCAGCATAATCTAAATGAGGCCTAACCAAAGATATATAGAGCTGAAGAACAACCTGAGGATTTCTATTATTTATACTTCTTGATATGAAGCCAAGGATTCTGTTAGCTTTATTGCGAACACTTATGCACTGTTGTCTTGGTTTCAGATTACTGCTAACCAGAACTCCTAAATCCTTTTCGCAATCAGTTTAGCGCTACACCATTATTATTAAAATAAAAAAGTTAATAATGCATGCAGAAGCCAATTTTAGAAACAGGTTTACCTTGGACAAAAAAGACTGCGGTATTTTTAAACTTTTTTTTTTACCAGTTGCAGAGAAACTGTATAATTTTATATTTCATGCATTTGGGATTTGTTTTATAGTGCTCATTGGAATTGCTTTACCTTACCTATGAAATGCGATTTGGAAAATGTAAGTAATGCAGATCAGTGCACTTAAGTCACTTGTAAGATTCATTAACCAATACTGTAATTACTGAACGGAACAATTCATAAAATAGTCACTGGACAATACAGCACAATCATTATTACAAAAAGTAAAACACGTTTTGCATACTATAATAACTTGTATAAAAGGTATATTTGATGTATTACAGTGGCGAGTACAGTACCTGAGGGAAGGCACAGTCCCTCAGTTTTCTCAGTCTCTATTCACCTCCACTCTATACACCTCTGCTTTATCCTCGCCCTCCTTAAGCTGTACACAGTCGTCCTTTACCTCCACTCATTATATTCTCATACACAGGATGCTGGCTGCCGGACTCCGCTTCAGCTGCCAGCCTTTCTCATCGGCTTATATTCTCTTGTGCGGATGATTGACGTGTCCATCATCTCAATATCTTTGTGTCCTCGGTCGTTCAGAATGTCCCTAGTTTATAGTGTTTGTGTGGGCTCTGTTCTTTTTTATTATAATATGTGGGCTCTGGCATATTATCTTTGGGCTTCCTTCATGAAAGACGTGGCTCATGATGCAAGCTTAGCTCAGCATCCTCCATGTAATCCTACATATTAAGCTGATTTTTACATCTGAGAGCATGAGTTTTTTCCTTGTAGGAATAACTGTCTAGAAGATTTTAGTATGGTGGCCCAGCTCTTTTCTTAAGGAAAGGATGTGAACTATTTCTGATGCCCCGGCTGTTTGGATCCAGGGTAATGAGCTTGCTGGTGCTTAAACTAAACTCTATCAGACATTTTTTATATTAATAAGGAAAGTGTAAATGGGAAACCAGAGACAATGAATACTGATTATTACCGATATTGCATACATTAAAGAAAAAATACCCGGCACGGATCTTCGTCATATCTGTTCAGTGGCGTCATTCGCTCGGTGTTCCCGGCAAGAAGCATCCACGAACATGCAGTGCTATAGACGGTAGTGTTTTCTAACATATGGCCCCACATCAAATCATATCTTCACATCACCACCACCACGCCACCTACACGTCACTTTCCTCCTGGTCACTTCCCATGTAACCTCCTCCACAGACACCAAAGTCTCACCTCAAATGGATTGCTTTTTTATCCCTGTTATTTGGTGATTAGCGTACTGCAAGTTTAATAAAGGTAAAAGCCTCGGCTCTGCTAAACTGTTGACTGTTAGCAACCAAACAGACGCCAGCGGGAGATAGTTACTTCCTGGGTCACTCTGTTAACTGTTATCAGCTAAGTTGACTCCAACGGAAGCCACCTTTACCAAGGCCAGACTGCTGACTGTTAACATCTAAACTAACGCCAACAGAGCCATTATTAACTCAAGGGTTATACACGAGACTGTTAACAGAGGGTTAAACTCTTGACAGTTAACAGGTGACACCAGCAGTAGCGACAGTTTCCTCCAGGGTCAGCCTGTTAGCAGTTAACAACCAGTCTGACGCCAACTAGCATCGCAGTTATATATGTATACAGAGAATTATTTAATCCTGATTTTAGGAATTTTAGTGTCGTGAGATTAGTGCACAAGAAAACCGTAGTCTTAATTATCAACGTGCACTCGATAGCTTTTAAACCTAACAAAACTAACTCGATTCATGTGTGCTCTAACGTCCGGAGGCCATGCCTCGCATCTAGGGCCCCCACGCCATTTCTTAGGGTTAAACTTAACATCTTGGGGCCCCACACTTCCAAGAGCCAAGCTTCACATGTTGGGGGCCCACACCCTTTCCAATGGCTAAGTCTTCCATCTAGGAGCTTAACACCCGTTCGTGAATCCAGTCGGACTGCAAACTTTGGCCGTGACTTCGACGTGAGTCTGCATTTTATGAGTAGCTCACACGCTTTCAGATACTCCGTAATGTCAAGTGTCCCGAGAGCTGTAGTTCTGAGCTAAATTCAGGCAGCAGTGTGTTAATTATTTAATATGAGAGGCTAGAAGACCATCTCTGGCAGCATGGGGGATACTAAAGTTTTTGAATTTTGTGCGAGGGGTAGTAACTACGTTGGATCTTCCAAGATTACCTCCCATTCTCCGAAGGCTTTATCCATCATATGTGTGAAGGATACAAACTACACTGTAGCTGCTGTATTTATTCTGGTGAAGTACTTATGATCGACGGAAATGTAGCTAACTTCCCTAGAGCACAGTATTACTCCCCTTGCTAGACCACTTAGTGCGGTGGTAGGTTCGAGTGGTTTTCTGCCTTGGGGTTGGGGGTCTTTTCTTTGAGAAAGATTCCACTCTCCCCATGAGGCACTGACCTGACTCTTTCGGCATTAATGGTGGTGGGGATTTTTCTTCTTTCGTCTATTTTTGCTGACACTTCGGGCTGATGACATAAAGCAAATGATGGATAAGGATTGCAGAATGTGATAAATATTTTGAATAGTTTCACTTGCTTTGTGATTACGATTCATTTACTATGAGAAAGAATTGGTCACGAGAGTAGCAAGTTGATACTGATCTTGGAACTCTGGTAATGTTAGAAACGGATTATATTTAAAGCACTGAATAATCAAATGGTTTGTTTTTAAATAAAATATTTGCTGGTCTTGTAAGACTTTGTGTGTCGTTTGGTGCTGGGATGAAGGTTCCGTTCACCAGTGAAGTCTTTGGGAAAATTTCATGGAACGTCACTTTATTCATACTTTAAAGATAAAGGTCTTTGAAGATTAAGACACATGTACAACAGTTGTGAATCTTTATTGATGAAACTTTTCGCCTACACAGTAGGGTTCTTCAGTCAAATATAAAGGAAGCGGTAGAAATGAAATAAAGTTGATGTAATCAGTCCATCAACCTTGGAGAAAGTCTTCACCGATGGGTCAAAAAGTTGGCAATGATAGCCGGTGAATATTCGCATTGTGAGCAGTTACTAAACAATTCCTCTACACTCAGCGTGTAGGTTCCTAGCAATCCTCGATGCTCTCTTCCTGATATGAGCTTAGTTGAACTTCTGTTCACTGTCAACTCATATTTCCAGTGTGATTTGTTTGCCCTGGCGCAATATGCTTCTGTTCACTGAGTGGTCCAAAAGATCCAGGAATTATTAGCCCATCTCCATGCGCAGCACATCCCTGTGGAATTTTATTTATGCTCAAACCAAGGTGGTATCCCGGGCAATGAACGGGCAGATACATAGCCAAAGGCTGCAGTAACGATCTTGCTCTAATAGCAGACTTCTGCCCTGCAGAGATTTCATGAGCCTCGTACATCAATAGGTCCTTGGGAATTGGCAAATTCATTGAGCCTTACAGACGAGAAGCAAATTATATAGACTTTAAGAAGATGTGGGTATTTGACCTCTCTCCTTCAACAAGGAATCTTCACTTTGAGACGAATATGTCGACTGAGAATCTGACACACGTAACCCATAGCCACCTGTTTCCAGGTGCTCCTGCCTCTGTGTAGCTCGTGGTGTGCAGCTGATTGTTGAACACATTTTGTCTTCCCACGGTTTTAGCCTTTCCGCCTTCATTGCTTTTATAATTACTGATGTTCTTGTAGGGATATCTGTGAACTTTGAATGTTTAGACATTAATAATATAGTATTTTTATCTGATGCTGGTTATTTTAACTTGTGATAATATTTATTTGATTTGTAAGTTATATTCATGTGAGTAGGTTTTTATTGCTTGCTATTTTCACTTGGAGAGCTTTTACGTGCGTAAAAAAATTGTCATTGCCAAGAGCTTTGAATGATCAACCAGGTCAAAGTGCTCATTAAATCTTTCTTTTTTTTTCTTTTTTTTACCAAAGGCACTGTATGTCCCACACCGGCTTTGTGCTTCCCATTAAATGTAATGATAATGAATAATAATGAGTCTGCAACAATTAATTGTGACGGAACTAGTGTTAGATGCTGGAGCTCCCACCATATAGTGACTTCACGCCAGTGACTTTGACACATCAAGGCTTCAAATTCGTGTATTTCAAGTCTGTGGGAGCTCCTTGAGGCGCTGAGCTGCGAGAGGTTGAATCGGAGAGTTCGACACTTTGTGTGTGTGTCAGTGTGTGTGTGGCAGGCAGTCAGTCATCGACACGGGTGAGCTCGTGCGACAGTCATGATAGTGTTCGGCTCCTGTGAGCGGCTCTCGACATCTGTGTCGATAAATACTGAAAGCATCGAAAAATGTGCTTGAGGGTGGACACCTGTGCTGATGTACAAAGTAAGAGTCGACAGTGAGAGCCCATAAATTCTTCTCTCATTGACAGGTATTCGATCATGGAATGAATAACTCAAGCACACTATATATTTATATGAGGCGTTAAACCCGCGTGGATCATTCACCACAAGGTGTGGTGAAGGCTCAATCCACGTCTACTGAAATGGTTGACAGAAACACATCGTAGAAGCTTTAAATTGTGGGTGTGTGTTGAGGAAGGGGGAATAGGTGTGGATGTGTGGGTGCGCGCGTGCGTGCACTCTTGCATTTGTGTCTGGCTGTCCGAACGAACGCCCACCCGCCCCTTTTTCAGTAGGGCCATTATTTATGTATTGATCATTTTCCTCTACTGTGTGAAGGCTGTTTTAGTGACCATAAATTCTCCGCCTCCATCATGACTACCACCGAAACCGCCCACTGCCCTCACTGGCCACACCACCCACTGCCAGCACCACCCACTGCCAACACCACCCACTGCCAACACCACCCACTGCCAACACCACCCACTGCCAACACCACCTACTGCCAACACTGTCTGCGCCTGTGATTCAAAGTTCTTGTGTTGCCACGCAAGACAACCCAGTAGCTGTTTCAGGATTCTTTCCTTTATTTTTGGTATGAAATTGCATTTCATGAAGTGCTAAACTCGTGTTGTTCTGCACAAGGAATGGTGGAGACTCGATCCTCCGTCCATTTATCATGCTGTGTACACTCAAGGCGTTGATGATTGTCTTTTTTTTCTGAGGAAAGAGGTGCCCCTCAAGGGAGGATAATTTATGCTGGTGAGAGGCTATTCATCCATGAAATTGGAACAGACCTTCCCTTCCTTGAATCAAACCTTATTGCCTTTAATTCTATTAGGTGTTATATGTGCCCCTAAGGGTTTAGCATTCTCCCTTGAATGTAATATACAAATCACCCGCACTGAGAGGGTACTGATGACGTCCGAAACGTCGTAATGTTTCCTAAATGTCTGTTATTGGTACAGTGTACCAACCACAGTGTTTGTGTTCTTTTTATTCTTAATGTAATAATATTGGAGAAAGGGAACCACGGCTGGCTGCGTGAAATGAAAAAAAAAAATTCTGAGGATAGTAAAAAATGACAACTTTCAGATGATGCCGCGGCAGACTAACGTGAAAATATTTACGGGAAGTACTGTGGGAATCCAGGAGGAGGTGAAGGAGGAGGAGGTGAAGGAGGAGGAGGAGGTGAAGGAGGAGGAGGAGGTGAAGGAGGAGGAGGAGGTGAAGGAGGAGGAGGAGGTGAAGGAGGAGGAGGAGGTGAGGAAGGAGGAAGGAGGAGGGAGTGAAGGGAGGAGGAGGTGAAGGAGGAGGAGGAGGTGAAGGAGGAGGAGGTGAAGGAGGAGGTGGTGAAGGAGGAGGTGGTGAAGGAGGAGGTGGTGAAGGAGGAGGTGGTGAAGGAGGTGGTGGTGAAGGAGGTGGAGGAGGTGGTGGTGAAGGGGGAGGAGGTGGTGGTGGTGAAGGGGGAGGAGGTGAAAGAAGAGGAAGAGGAGGAGGACGACGACGACGACAACGACCACCGGGGTTTGGGGGGGGTGTCCTCATCACCATGGAGCATATTTGATTTCCTTTCGTGTGACAAGTCTTCAAGAATATTTTATTTTCGCTTTCCTTATTTCCCCCAAACCCGAGGTCGTACGGAAGGCAGAACAAGAAAAATATTATTTTTGGGAAAAAATTCTGCCACCTTAGTCTTCCCATTTCCCCTCCGCCCACCCACTAATGATTAACTAGGCTCGAGTCAGAACCTTTTTTTCTTCCCCAATGTCTCCTACTAGGCTCCATGTAGAAACCTTCCACCCACCCACTAGTGCCTATTTTCTAGACTCAGGTTCTACTTCTCTACTAGACATAGGAGAGAGCGACACGAGGACACATTTATTAACAATCAGCAGATGATTTAGTGCTGCTGTTGCTGTGGCCATGCGCTGGAGATCACACTTCACCCACAGGTATAACTAATCCAAATTGGCTGTGATTACACGACGCTCCCTATGGGTTCTGTTTGGTCTGCCTAAGTTAATTGGCTCGTTGTAAGCTGAAGCAGATTTATGATTGTGATGTGCTCGGAAGATAAGGGCGCTCTGGTGTCCTCAGGGATGTGCCTGGAGGGTTGCTCTAAAAGCCATGGGGATGTGCCCTGAAGTTTACTCTAGGGCCCCCTGGGATGTGCCTGGAAAATCGCTCCTGGGCCCTCAGACAGTGCCCTCAGCATACCTTTTCAACTAAAGCATACATGTTTCTTGACCCCCCCTTTCCAGCAAAACGATAAAAAAAACTCCCTCCCCACTTAGTTCCTCAGCATCCATCCTCGACAAAGATAGTCCCCCCACAATAATTCCTCAGACTATCTCAGCAAAGATCCCAAAAATAACCCCAAATACAGCAGTTCCTCAGCTTGCCGCCTCAGCTGCTGCTGTGCTGATATCCTCCCGCTACAGAACCATTTCCCTTGGCTCACTCTACCTAACTTCACGACCAACGATTCCTCGGGAAATAGACTCGCGTAGAAAGTCGAACGATCTTCGCCTGTGAATAGGAAATGTGAGGGCATTGTTGTACAGTGAGAGATAGTGAAAGAGGTGTTATAAACTTAGAGAAGGTGAGGAAGGTGCTGTATAACGAGGGTGATAGTGTGAAACGAAGAAGCTCGTGAGGGAGAAGGTGAAGGTGGTGATGCAAAAGCAAGAGGTATGGAGAAAGGAGAATAGTGATGTAGGAAGGGAGGATGGGGTGGGGGAAGAAAGTGTGTTCAGAGACAGAGAAGAACACGAAAATAGATAGGAGGAAGCACAAAACTGGAGTAATTAGAGAAAACTTAATGGAAAATAAATTTCAATATAAGTGCATAAATGTCACTAGCTTGTAAAAATGGGAAGTGTACAATGTCACCAGTACCTTTTATTAGGCCCCCAAGTAAGGAGTGAATATTTGCTTTAATACACATATTAAAATCTCTGTAATATCTGTATACATTGACAATACAAATTGACATTATACACATTTTAACATCTATTCACATTTTATTAGCTTTATGAAGCTATTTACATTTTATCTCTTTACATTTCATCAACCTAACACATTTTAACGTATATACAAATAACATCTATCTTTAATTTTAACATTATTGCACAATACACTTGAATTAATTTCTATACATATATCACAATAGTCCATTGCAGAGTATATCGTTATTTAAATTATTAGTTTATACCTTATTCAAGGCAGCTGATATTTCTCGCTAATATAAATATAACGAGAGGCCATATATTCCCGGGTAACAAAAGACGCGTATAAACGAAACTATTACGCAACGTTTCGCGTAAAGGTGAGGTCGATTATACCTGTTAAGCTCTCATTGCTCAGTCATTTTATGACCCTAATAAGCTTGGAGCTTACTTAGGAATACGTATATTAATATTCTCGTATTTCCCTTTGTAATTTTCAGTGCAAATCAACCTCCAAGTTTCCATTTACTTGCGGCTTATCCTTAATCAAGGGAAACATTTGTAATAATTTATGGACAGATAATGTCTGCGAAAACTGAAATGAATTTTTTTTTCGCCATTAACCGAGGCTTTGGATTAAATATTTTTGTCCTAAAAGCCACAAATGATCTCCGGTCCATATGTTATTATGGGGCGAGTGAGGTTATTTGATGCTTTCATCCATCATTCTTAATAATAATAATCTTTATTTCTACAAGTACATGTACAACATATACATGTCTGACATCAATGGCATACATTATATAAAAGATCCTGATTATTCAGAGCATTTCGAGCAAATTAGGTCAATTTAGTCCTGAAGATGCAACCCACACCAGTCGGCTAACACCCAGATACCTATTTTGCTGATAGGAGAACAGGGACAGCAGGTGTCTTAGGGAAACACATACTAATGTATCTACTCGTACCGGGGATCGAACCACGGACCACAATTTGTGAGCCGAGTGCTCTAGCAATTGATCTACGGTACACCGTGCTTGTCCGGTTGTCTCGGCTAATTGTTCTAGCTCTCGTTTCCGGTCAGAGGTCAGCTCCTTGTTTTTGCTTCAAGTCATAGACTTGGTTTCTTCTTCTTTACCTGAATCTCATTTGAATGAGACTCAAAAGGCAGTTTATGGCATTTATTGAGAAGACGTTTCGTTCGTCAGGGACATTTATCAGTCCCTAAATAGACTGATAAATCCCTAGGGATTGTTAAAAGTCCCTGAAGGACAAAACTTCTTTTCAATAAATATCATAAGCCGCATATTGTCTTGTACACGTTCTAGTCGGTATATTATACCATTTCTAAACATTGTCAGTTGTCTTGATCATTCACATTGAATTTTTTTTTCTCTCTTTTCACATATTTTTTTTTCTCCTTTTCTCTCTTTCTCCTTTCCCGTCCTTTCTTTCTCCTTTCCCGTCCTTTCTTTCTCCTTTCCCGTCCTTTCTTTCTCCTTTCCCGTCCTTACTCTTTCTTTCCGCTCTGTCTCTTTTCCCCTCTTTCACAGGTAATTTTATCAGGCAGCAAAAGTTGTAGTGGGTCCTAATTTCCTGTTTGTCAGGGAGCGTCAGTAAGCCAGACCTGCACCACCTAGCCTTCACTCGGAACATTACAACACCTACGATTTTGTTCCAGAGATCTGGAACCTGAAATTTCACTAAATTTTCATATTAACAACTTTAAAACCTACCCTCTAAACACCCACATATCGCTCTGTTCTTTCTTTCCTAGAATTATTATTATTATTATTATTATTATTATTATTATTATTATTATTATTATTATATAAATGATAAGGGTAACTCCGATTTAGTTAACTAATTGTTTTCGAAACTGTGACATCGAAGTTTATTTTCAGTCTTCACTCAAGACCTGCAATGTCTTGTCGCCACTTCTAGCAAAGACTGAGAGTCTCTTGGATATACAGTTGGCTTTGTCGCCACTCATAACGAAGTCTTTGAGAGTCTTAAGGACCTGCAGTGGGTCTTCCTATTGCTCTTAGCGAAAATCTGCTTCCATTTGCCCGTGTTTGTTCTGGCCCGCCCACCCGGACTCCGTTGATGTGAATGTCACGATCGTTGAAAGAGGCGTTAACGGATGAGACTCGCTTCCGTTGAAAGAGGCATTAACAGAGATGGCTCATGATCGCTGAAAGAGGCGTTAACGGATAGAATTTGCGTCAGTTGAAAGAGACATTAACAGAGAGGGAATAACTATCATTTAAAGTGGCTTTAACGAAGTGGAATCTGTTGAAAGAAGCGTCAAAGAAAGAAAACCCTATTTTACAAAAAATGCTTCACCGTCGGAAGCTTTCGAACGTTGAAAAAAAAGGTGTAAACAGAAGAGACTCGCGAACGAGGGAGAGGAAGGGAAAGAAGGTGGAAGAATGAGAAAAATATTTAAATAAGGAAATGAAGGGTAGAAAAACCTGAAGGCATGAGAAAGACATTTAAACGACTCCAAATGGCGTTCTGACGACAATAATTGAAGAGAAACGTGTTGTATTACAAACTTTCACTCTCTGTAGAGCTTCACCAATTCATGATAAAACCCAATGCCGAGCGAAACGTTTCCCCCAACGAAAGCTTGTACTGCAGCGTATCTTCGTTACTGATTGGTGGAGTAGAAAAGTGAAGAATATGAATGCAGAACAGAAATATGCAAACCAAAACACACAATAAAATACAATATTATAATCTAAAAATGATTATCAATACAAATCAATTCGGATTTATCTGTCAAAAGACTAAAAAAAGATTTCTTCAAAACGTTAAAGGAATTTCGTAGCAAGCTAAATAACTCTTCGATATATATCGAAAAAAAATCAATAAAACCATAATAAATTTCAAAGGAAAGTTTGATAATGAGAGTGTTGGGCTTTATTAATGGATCATAAAAAAATCTGGCCGCCTTTCAAAGTTACCGTATATATACAACTGGATATACACGGCATGTCTCGCATATATATATACGTGTACATACATGGCTTTGTCACGTGAATGGGGATTTTGGATTGCTGCCCATTTCTGTAGAGGTTATTATTCTTTACAGTTAGCGCTGATATGGTTATAGTGCGTCTTTGATGATAATAATAGTAATAATGGGGTGCTTGTAGCTCGTATTGAGGTTTATTCCTGAGTGGGATGTGATGTGTGAGCGAGTCTCCTAACCCTTATAGTCCCTCTTCACTGAGCAGCAATTATGGTAAGAGTTGGTGAATTATTAAGTCTCGTCGAATTTAAAGTGACTAGAACCATACACAAATAACCCACACATAGGAGAAACTTATGACGACGTTTCTGTCCGATATGGACCATTAACTAGTAGCACAGTTAATGGGCCAAGTCAGAACGGAGCGTCGTCGGAAGTTTCTTTCTCGTACGTGCCGGGTATTTGTGTCCCGAGGGAAAATAGTCAACACTACTTGGCTTCCTTAGGTTATCCTGGGTTATTAACTCCTGTGGGTTAATATAATCCGAATGCAATCTTTGAATGGAACGCAAAACCACGTGAATAATTGAATAGCTTTACTAAAATTTATTTCGACCTTCTTACAAAAAATAATCAGTCAACCGCAAAAATTTTAATTAAAAATTCTGTTAGGTGTTTCTGGATAACTATAATTATTGGTAGTTATTGCAATATCCTCTATAATTCATTTTTTTTTTTGGTGGAGATTAACATTATTGTTGTTGAATTATATATATTTTATTAATTTGAAAAGTGTTAGTTGACAATTGTCAAAGGCACTTGTCTGTAGATACTTGTGTGTGTACTTACCTACTTGTGGTTGCAGGGGTCGATTCATAGCTCTTGTCCCTGCCTCTTCACAGGTCGCTACAAGGTCACTCTTCTTGCTTCATTAGCTGTATCATACCTCTTCTTAAAGCTATGTATGGATGCTGCCTCCACTGCATCACTTCCCAGACTATTCCACTTCCTGACAACTCTGTGAATGAAGAAATACTTCCTAACATCCCTGTGGTTCATCTGAGTCTTCAACTTCCAATTGCGACCCCTTGTTGCTGTGTCCCATCTCTGGAACATCCTGTTTCTGTCCACCTTGTCAATTCCTCTCTGCATTTTATGTCGTTATCATATCCCCCCTATCTGTCCTGTCCTCCAGTGTCGTCAAGTCGATTTCCCTTAACCTCTCCTCATAGGACATGCCCCTTAGTTCCTGGACTAGTCTTGTTGCAAACCTTTGCACTTTCTCTAATTTTCTTATATGCTTGGCTAGGTGTGGGTTCCAAACTGGTGCTGCATACTCCAATATAGGCCTAACATTCATGATGTACAGGGTTATGAACGATTCCTTATTGAGTGTGTGTTAACTATTTGTACTTACCTATTTGTAGTTGCATGGGTCGATTCACAGCTCCTGGCCCCGCCTCTTCTCTGGTCACCACTAGGTACATTCTATCCCTGCTCCATGAAAGTTCGCGCGTGTGCGTGTGTGCGTGCGTGTAGGGGGGGGGAGTAATGAATAACAGTATTTATTGTTAAGAAAAGTCCTTCCTGTTCCGACGTTCTGCAGTATTTGCAGAACGCTGGAAACGACAACGTTTTTGATACTTCTTCCATTCTGAGCTGCTTCGCTGCGCTCTACCTCTCCTGTTGTCTTCTCGCTCCCCTTCACCTATTCCTTTCCCTTCCCCTGATATCTCTTATCTGCACTACTTGCTTCTCATCTTCCTTTCCTCCCCTCCCCCTTCTTCATTATTTTATCCATCCCTTCTCTATTCTCTTCCTCCTTGGCGCCTCTGCATGTAGCTCAGTATCGCCTGGCGGTACATCAGAGGGTAGTGGGCCAGAGCACATTAGCCTGACGAATTACCCTCTGTTCACTCTGCAGGGGCACTCGTCTTCTCTGAACTGAGTTACGACTGCAGTATCGGTGGGTGGGTGGTCGGTCAGGCGGAGGTGGGCTTGCCTCGGGTGGGAGATTTCATGGATTCGGGTGCGTGCTTGGGTTTAGTTGTGGTCTGAGTTTAATTGGGTTTAAGTGAGGTGTTGTTGATTTAGGATGGGGTTCGGCTGGTTTTTGTATGATTGGGATCAAACGGGGATTGGATTGGGTTCAGGAGGGTTTGATTTGCCTCAGGTTTGGGTTAGATTCGAGTTAGGTGTGAATTGTTGGATATAGGTGTGTTGTCAGAATGGTGGAGAGAACGGAGGAGGGAAGAAGGGGGAAGGGGAGGGGTGAAAAGAGGGAAAGAAAAGTGACCGATTTGGTGGAAAAAAAAGTAGAGAAACTCAACTTTTGAGCAACACAATCGTAACATTGCAAATTCCTCAACTTTTTCACTGATGAAACCAAATGTAGAATTTAAGTTCATCAATAAGACACGTGCAAAACTTGGGTATTTATACTCTGGAGACATTTCGCCAATCAGTCCCTTTTATCAATCTAGCACAGAGAATAAACTGTTAGACGAGGAGAGGTAATGTGAAGTGATCAGTCCCGCAGCCAGATGTTACACATGATGCATCTCACTCATCTACTTGCCGGTTTCATGAACTATTGATATAAATAAAACGTTTAAAGTACCTTAGAAGCTCTGGCGTTTAACGCCCATGAGACGGTTTAAAGCTCTTTAGATATTCAAATGTTTTACCTCTTGTTGGAATCTTCATTGTTTAACGAGCTTCAGAATTTCGAACGCTTAACGCTCATTAGAAACACCTCAAGAACTATTAATTCCAACAGATATTTAATTTTAGATCATTTTGACCAATGTCAAATGACACAGTTATAGGCGGGAAATTTCTTTTTCAATCCAGCTTCCTATCGCCTGCCCACAACAGCTGATAAAATGTAAACATTGGCGGAGGGTGTTTAAAAATCGCTGACGAGGATTGACTTGACAGCTGTTCATGACGTTACCGCCCGTCGAACCCGCTATAATTAATCCATGAATTCTGGATTTTTTTTCCTCTCCCCTCCCCTCACTTCAAAAATCAAGTCATGCATTATATTTTATCTTTCCGCTTCCAGTGTTCGCATTTATCATTGATTGACCGGTAGAGAGAGAGAGAGAGAGACACACACACACACACACACACACACACACACACACACATACACACATACAACAGGCCCAGTGTCTAATCGACATGTGCTTAGGACAAAATGGTAACTAACTGACACACAGACACACACACACACACACACACACACACACACACACAGACACACACACAAGACACACACACAGACACACACACAGACACACACACAGACACACACACAGACACACACACAGACACACACACAGACACACACACAGACACACACACAGCACACACACAGACACACACAGACACACACACAGACACACAAAAGACACACACACAGACACACACACAGACACACACACAGACACACACACAGACACACACACAGACACACACACAGACACACACACACAGACACACACACAGACACACACACAGACACACACACACACACACACAGACACACACACAGACACACACACAGACACACACACAGACACACACACAGACACACACACAGACACACACACAGACACACACACAGACACACACACAGACACACACACAGACACACACACAGACACACAGACAGACACACAGACACACACACAGACACACAGACACACAGACACACACGCAGAGACACACGCAGAGACACACACGCAGAGACACACACGCAGAGACACACACACAGACAGAGATACACAGGCACACACAAAGACAGACACACACAAAGACAGACTGTTTGTGTGTGTCTGTCTTTGTGTGTGTCTGTCTTTGTGTGTTTCTCTCTCTCTCTCTCTCTCTCTCTCTCTCTCTCTCTCCCGGTCAATCAATGATAAATGCGAACACTGGAAGCGGAAAGATAAAATATAATGCATGACTTGATAGCCACATCAGGAGGAATACAACAGTCAAGGACCAGGTAATCAGGCTGAGGTAGGAAGGTGGGGAGTTCACAAGAAACGACCAAGAGGTATGTGAGGTACTCAACATGAGATTTAAAGAAGTCTTTACAAAGGAGACAGGTAGGACTCCAAGAATTCAGAATAGGGAGGTATACCAACAAGTGCTGGATGAAATAAACACAACCGAGGAGGAAGTGAAGAAGTTGCTATGTGAACTCGATACCTCAAAAGCGGTGGGACCTGACAACATTTCTCCGTGGGTCCTTAGAGAGGGAGCCACTAACAAAAATCTTCAACACATCCATTGAAACTGGGCAACTACCTGAGGTGTAAAAGATGGCAAATGTTGTCCCAATTTTTAAGAAAGGAGACAGACATGTATAGTATAGTATGCAAAGTCATGGAGAAGATCATCAGGAGGAGAGTGGTGGAACACCTAGAAAGACACAAGCTTATAAACGACAACCAGCACGGTTTCAGGGAAGGAAAATCCTGTGTCACAAACCTACTGGAGTTTTATGACAAGGTAACAGAAGTAAGACACGAGAGAGAGGGGTGGATAGACTGCATTTTCTTGGACTGCAAGAAGGCGTTCGACACAGTTCCTCACAAGAGGTTAATGCAAAAGCTAGAGGATCAGGCACACGTAACAGGAAAGGCACTGCAATAGATCAGTGAATATCTGACAGGGAGGCAACAATGAGTCATGGTACGTGACGAGGTGTCAGACTGGGCACCTATGACGAGTGGGGTTCCACGAGGGTCAGTCTTGGGACCGGAACTGTTTTTGGTATATGTGAATGACATAACGGAAAGGATAGACTCAGAAGTGTCCCTGTTTGCAGATGATGTGAAGTTAATGAGAAGAATTAAATCAGTCGAGGATCAGGCAGGACTACAAAGAGACCTGGACAGGCGACAAGCCTGGTCCAGTAACTCGCTCCTTGAATTTAACCCTGCCAAATGTAAAGTCATGAAGATCGGGGAAGGGCAAAGAAGACCGCATACAGAGTATAGTTTAGGTGGCCAAAGACTGCAAACCTCACTCAAGGAAAAAGATCTTGGGGTGAGTATAATACCGAGCACATCTCCTGAGGCACACATTAATCAGATAACTGCTGCAGCATACGGGCGGCTGGCAAACCTAAGAATAGCGTCACTAAGAAATCGTTCAAGACTCTGTAAACCATATACGTCATGCCCATACTGGAGTATGCAGCACCAGTTTGGAACCCACACCTGGTCAGCATGTCAAGAAACTAGAGAAAGTGCAAATGTTTGCAACAAGATTAGTCCCAGAGCTAAGGGGATTGTCCTACGAAGAAAGGTTAAGGGAAATCGGCCTGACGACACTAGAGGACAGGAGGGTGAGGGGAGACATGATAACGACATATAAAATACTGCGAGGAATAGATAAGGTGGACAGAGACAAGATGTTCCAGAGAGGGGACACAGAAACAAGGGGTCACAATTAGAAGTTGAAGACTCCTATGAGTCAGAGATGTTAGGAAGTATTTCTTCAGTCATAGAGTTGTCAGGAAGTGGAATAGCCTAGAAAGTGACGTAGTGGAGGCAGGAACCATACATAGTTTTAAGACGAGGCTTGATAAAGCTCATGGAGCAGGGAGAGAGAGGACCTAGTAGCAATCAGTGAAGAGACGGGGCCAGGAGCTATGACTCGACCCCTGCAACCACAAATAGGTGAGTACACAGACACACACACACACACACACACAGGCCTAGTGGTGTCTAATCGACATGTGCCTAGGACAAAATGGTAACTGACACACACACACACACACACTGCTGCAGCATACGAGCGCCTAGCAAACCTAAGAACAGCATTCCGACATCTTAATAAGGAATCGTTCAGGACCCTGTACACTGTGTACGTTAGGCCCATATTGGAGTATGCAGCACCAATTTAGAACCCACACATAGCCAAGCACGTAAAGAAGCTAGAGAAAGTGCAAAGGTTTGTAACAAGACTAGTCCCGGAGCTAAGGGGTATGTCCTATGAGGAGAGGTTAAGGGAAATCGACCTGACGAGACTGGAGGACAGGAGAGATAGGGATGACATGATAACGACATATAAAATACTGAGAGAGGAATTGACAAGGTGGACAGACAGAATGTTCCAGAGATGGGACACAGCAACAAGGGGACATAGTTGGAAGTTGAAGACTCTTATGAATCACAGGGATGTTAGGAAGTATTTCTTCAGTCACAGAGTGGTCAGGAAGTGGAATAGTTTGGGAAGCGATGTAGTGGAGGCAGGCTCCATTCATAGCTTTAAGAAGAGGTATGATAAAGCTCATGTCGCAGAGAGTGACCCAGTAGCGGCCAGTGAAGAGGCGGGGCCAGGAGCTATGACTCGACCCCTGCAACCACAACTAGGTGAGTACACACACACACACACAGGAGACACCTTGCTAGCAAGCAAGAGAGAAGTATGTTTCAACTACAATAGACAAATAACCCGCACATGAGAGAATCAGACTTAAGACGACGTTTCGATCCGACTTGGATTAAGTCGGACCGAAACGTAATTGTATAGAACAGATTACCACCTGAAGGTCATATAAAAGTATAGTCAGAACAATCACGTATATTAATGTTTAAATGTTGAAAATATTTACTAAAGTTTTACATTCGGTGGTAACACAGTCAGAACTTCATGTAATAAAACATTGTTTCGATATACAAGAAATAAAAAAGAAGATAAGGCTTATTTTTGTAGTGCCATTGCCTAACAGAAACGAACTTAGGATGTGGCGAAAGGACTTCAGAATCTTTTTTTTTCTCTCTCAAATTGCAGTAGGAACATGATGGAAAGAAAATGGTGGTAGTTGAAAGATCGAAGGACCCTTCGATCTTTCAACATGTTTACGATAGACTAAACGGTGAAATCAAACACTACGAGCATAGCTCTCCTATTACGCTCTCATTTATCTTTCACCAACACACGCACTCACGCACGAGCGCCCGCTTGTTCATGCTCTCGCGCGAGCGCACGTAAGGGGTGAAACTTGACGTGCTTTCCCACTGCGGAATTCAAAGTTAGAGCGTCGAAAATTAAGTTTATGCAAGTTGAGGAAAGCAGAAGTTTACTGGTTATTAACTGCGTGAAGCATAAATATGTGGGCCAACACAGTGGCTGGAACAGACGTCTGGTTGGAGTGACCCGGAGGAGGAGGTGGTAGTGGTGGAGTTGGAGAAGTGGGTTTTGGAGTAGAAGTAGGTGGAGAGGATATGGTAGTGGTGCAAAATGTGGAGGTAGGGAGGGAGAAGACAGAGGAATCGGTATAAATGGAGAGAGAGGTAGTTGTGCTGGTAACAGTGGTAGCAGCAGCAGCAGCAGGAGGAGGAGGAATTGCGAGTGGGAGGTGGAGGTGGGAGGTGGGAGGTGGGAGGTGGGAGGTGGGAGTAGTCAATATAGGTCTCCCAGACGTATTTTGATAAAGCAACTTCTGCTGCGACTTTGGTTCACTCTGTGAGGCTGCCCAAACACGCGATCGTATTCCCCCTCACGTGCCCCGGCACATCTGTTTATCTGTCCACCTGCACCCAGTTCTTCCTGCAAGCGTGCATTCATTGCTGCTACTTTCTTATATACTGTTACAGTATCTCCTGTATTCTTTCCATATTTTAAACATACATTATTTGTAACATCATCCATATTCTTATTTAAAGTGTGCAAATCCCTACACGTTACTTTCTTTCCCATAGATACTAAAACATATACCTATAATCTAAAATTAAATTTAATTTATTTAAACGTAAAGAAATCAGTGACTAGACCAAAACAAACTAATGCATCGCTGATGCAGCATCAATGCATTTGCAGTTTTGGGAATGAGATGGACAACGTGCATTGGTGTGTCATAGACAGAACATACAACTTGTACGACTTTTTTAATAAAAAAATGAGAAAGCTGGAAGAGATTGTACATCTATATCCACCAAACTGTGAGTGTGTGATTAACTATATGTTTATATAAGGACAGCGTGCAACCTCTTCGGAATCGTGAGAATTACCCAATTTTACGATCAGCCTCATTAAACTATATGTATCGAAAGCATGACAGAAATTAGATCAGAGAGAGTAAATGATAGGTACAGTTAAGTAAACCTAGCTCTACCGTGTGTGATTTACCTATTAAGACTGAGGTAAATATGATGAGGAGAGTTATATTAATCAGTTATTTCATAAACTGCTGGGATGAGAACAGTATTCCATCAACCCTCTGGAGGACTACATGCGTCTTTAGTCCTCCTGAAGCAAAAAAAAATGATCGAGGTCGTGGCGTTAAACCATTTCAAAAGACCTCGCTCAAAACGATCTATTTCTTATGACTACCATTCAACCTCGAGCAACAGAATTAAAAAATTGTGGGTTAGAAAGCTTAAAAAAAAGAATTAGGCAAAACTTTACTGGATGGGAAGAGGAAGCTTATCTTGAAAAGACTTCAGAATACTGATTGATCTTGTAATAAGAGATGAAATTGAGCTTTTGTAATCAACCTATATAAACTTTCCAAGTTATTAATATTTATAAGGGTTTTCTACACAAATCCTCAGAAGAATTAAATACCCCTATACACACCCATACCCACTCTGTATCCGAGGCCTTCCTAAGGCGGGAAGTGTAAGCAATGTACAGTCGAGTACAGATTACCGTCGAACATGGTGTGTGTTACCAGTAAATCAAACCCTGAGAGATTCGTTCATTAAATTTAAAATTCAAACCGAAAGATTTTTTTTTATTTAAGCTCGTTAATAAGAGGTGAATATGAGGTTAATTCAGTCTTATGGTAATACACTACTAGCACATACAGAATCTGCTATATTTGTGAATGGTTCGCCTTAGACGTTGTTTATATCCGTGATTTTGTTTCTAAATGAACAGGTTAAAGAATCGAACAAAGATTACGCATACTTTATCCACTCCAACAGTAAACACGAGGATATAGTGAACTTTTTCCTTACTGATTAAGTGTTGGTGAATGATAAAGTAGTGAGAGATTTTGCAAAAAGTAGATCATTACAACTTGAGTTTATGAAATGTTTTTAAGCGATATGAAAATGAATCTGCCATGGAAGCTGAAGATGTGTGGGATGAGAGAGCAGTGTCCTAATCTTGTGTACATCTGTCCATATATGTGAAATATTTCATCAGTTACCATCTAAGTGTTGTAACCTCTTCTTGAAAATTATGTTGAAACGCTAGAAAAGTTCGTAAGTATTAATAATAAACAACTCTGGTTGCGAAGGATTCGAACCCACTATCGTCTATTTCCCCCATCGGAAAGATACACGATATGAAAATTATTTAGGGCATTCGGTCACACACTCGGCCACGATTACCACAAGTGTCTTTCTGACGAGGAAAACAGACAATAATCTGTCAATACCCTAAAACTCCGTGATACAGGCAATGTACTTTTCACATTTTCTCAGGCCAGAAGGCAGATTCAAACCCATGAATTCACCATTTCCTTGGACAGAGTCAAACTCAGCCACAGATGCCTCATTAATTTGGAAGGACAGTAGATGCCATATTTTCCAAAAGTACGCCACACCAACAGCTTTTCGGGTGGTACTAGCAATTACATCTTGTCCACCCTTTATTTGCTTGACAGCGAGAGACATTTCAGTTGTTCACAGTTCCCAGAGAGGAGCTAGTCTGGCTTCGGGAAACAATGAATAGCGTCCGCTTTCCATTTATAATTGTTGCCTCAGTCGTTCATTGAAATAAAGCCCATGAGTTTGACTCTGTCCAGGCTGTGGGCGACTTTATGAATTGGAATTCGCTTTCTGGCCTGTGAACTGTGAACATTCTAAATATTTCTCGTAAACTAGCAGATGAAAGGTGGACAAGAGAAAATAGGCTGGTACCAGTCAAAAAGCTGTTGGTGTGTCCGGCTTATGGAAATAACAATTAGCGTTTGTTAAACTACCCGAGTTTGACTCTCCCCAGGCTGAGTGATTTTTGGGGTACGAATCTAACGGCTGGCCTGAGATAAATGTTTGTAAAAAAATCCTTTTCTCTGCGAACTGTGAGAAATAGGGTGGACAAGAGGAAATTGCTCGCACAATTCATAAAGATGCTGGTGTGCTTTTTCTCAACATTTGAATGTTCAATCACATTGTGTTAATTAGCAGTATTAAGGCTTTTGTTTTTGCAAATTACTTTAGAAAATCCAGCTGCTAGATACAATAAACGCGAGTGTTTGTTATTTCAAACTTGAGCTTGAAATAACCAACTTCCTTTAATGATCTGAGAGTAAATTTGTAATAAGATCATAAAATTGGTGTGTTTAACAACGTATATCATTTTTTTTTACCTCTACTTAATGTACTTTTATCTTGTACTTATCTTGGAAAATGATTCTCCTTAGAGGGTAGACTAAATCTGCAGCGTTAAAAGTAATCAAAAATGGTTATAATCATAACTATAAGATTTAAAGGGGAGGACCGGTAAGTCAGCAGAAGACCTCTGTCAGATTACCAAAAGCTCCAGCGGTGGGTTATCTTATAACTAAGACCCGCGTCAGGAAACACTTGTCCTGTTTCCTGACGAATCTTGTCTAACCCAACCTTCAATGTTAAAAACTAATTTCAACTAATATATATAATATATAATTATATATATATATATATATATATATATATATATATATATATATATTATATTATTTTTATTTATTTATTTATTTATTTAAGCATGCAAGCGCCCGCACACAGACGCATACACATACACGTATAATCTTTGGCTCTAGCCTTTTGGGATGTTGACCGAAGCAGTTGAAGTATTGAATAATATTCTGACAAACACGGGAGCCACAGGAAGTGTGAAAGACAAGCCAAACATTCAATCAGAACTCAGACGCCCCAAGTTGACTCAAGATTTGCATAGTGAATAAATCCCCCGCAGGTATTGGACGTGAGAGAGGCTGGGATAGGGTCAGAAAATCCCTGTAATCCTGAGTAACTCTCAACCCATCTCCCCCACCTTTTCCTCTATACTCCATTCCTCTCTCCCTTTTCCCTACCCCCTTACCCATTTCTCCTTACTCTCTGACTAGTCCCTCACTCTCGTCTTCCCTTCCTTTCTTTCTCTGTTTTTTCCCTCTTACATCCCTGCCCCCCCCCCTATTTCCCTCTTACTATTTCCCTCTATCCTTGCTTTCTCCATTCCCTTCCCTTCCCTTCTATTCGCTTCCTCTTCCCTCCCTATTTCCTTCCTCTTCTCTCGGTCCCCCTTCCCACCTGCGCACAGGATTGACTTCAATATTAATCTGCAAATATAAAAACAAATGCAAATATATTTGTATGCTTTTGTGTGTCACAAACAAATTACGTATTTAATTACCTATTTGTATTATTATTATTATTAATATTATTATTATTATTATTATTATAATCAAAACAAATAGCTAAACCATAGGGGTCATACGGCGCTGACCTACGTATTTGTAGCTACATGAAAAGAACTTGTACTGTGTTTTCCATAATCTGTTAAATCTGTATCTTATAAGATTATAAAATTCCAAGTGGTGGTGTTGAACTGTTAATTTTCCGATATATTTTTTTCAATCGTGTACTACTATTTGTTTAGAATTTGCTTTCAGTATCCTTTCTGCATTACTTTTTACATAGTTTAAAGTTATAGATTGTTGCTCACCTTTTTCAGAGTTTTATTAATTTATATAAGGCTTCATGCAACAAGATCCCAAGAAATAAGTTACACTCAAAAGTGCAATTTAACCACTTTGAAAAGGAATTAAATTCCAGGTGCCTTTCGTGATCTCTGTCATATTCTCATATTCTCTTTGACAATGTGATTGAGAAATCACGTTAATCGCTTGGATTTTAATCCTCTTTCACAGTGGTTCGGTTCCAAGTATAGTTAAATTTTCTCCATCTATTTTGTATTTAAAACATTTCTTGTACTTTTACATATCTCTACAGCTAATGTTCTCAGTTATTAAATGAATTTTACGGCCCAAAAATAAAAATAAAACTTGATGCAGCACAAACATTATGTACTAAATTGCGCTTCTGTATAGAGTGAAATTTCGTCAATTTAGGTGCTACACCAAATACACCCCCCCTCCTCTACCTTGTTGCAGTTCCTAATATCTTACAAGTTTATTATATATCTTTTGCACATATTTTTGGTCTTTATATGTGCAAACAATTCCCCAAGTGATAATTCCAAATTTGCCTTAATATCCGTTATAAAATTTTTCTCACTAATTACACATATATCTGAAAGCCATTTTAAAACTGGATGTACTTTGGTCGCTGCGCGATGCGAGAAAAGTATCCAGTATTCCATAACCCCAGTCCCCTATGCTTCAGTGCATGCGATTGGAATAGTTTAGAGTGCGGCACAAGATGATATTGCAGTTAAATATTAGTGTTGATGATTATAGTGAAATTAGAATTCACCTTACAAAATGCATCGCTAATAACATTTGAAGCCAGTCAGAAATTCTTTAGATACTGAATAAAAAGGAAAATCACTGTTTATTCAAAACTGGCAAATTGGGACATGTCACCCAATAGCAGCTTGAGCCTTGTGTTCAGGAAACTAGCGGTGAAAATTCGAAGCCAATTAGAAATCATATTCTCCAGGTCTGGTATGGATACCTACCATTCCAAGCTTTACTATTTTACTACAGCAAATTTGCCTGCATGCAAGCAAAAGTTTTTTGGGTTCTGTCCTGGCCGTAAGATACATCAGCCATTAAACATCGAAGCTATTCAAAAGAGGTAAATTAAAATTTATGTAACTTAATTGAACGTGAAAATCCAACTTTTAAACACAAGGAAACACGCACCTACACACTTTAATTTCACTCTCCACCCTCATCAAATTAGGAACCGCCTATTATTTTTCTTTTAACTTTTGAAGCTACGCCGCTGCGGCTTTCGTAAGTTATCTGAGCCATTACATGATGCTGGGAACGGGTATAAATGTTCCCCATTAGGCACGTAAACTTGCCATTTGTTCCAGGAATCTGGTCCTCGTTACTGTTCGCAAACATTGAAAATTTAAAGTCGATTTGATTTGGTTTTCCAAATATTTTTTTTCATAATTTATCAATATATTTATGTAATTACCAATTTTTTTCTCCTAGTCCATTTTTAATTAAAAAATCTTAGTTCGGCTTTTATCTGTATAATTATATAATCGACTACTAGAATATTTTTCTTATTTTTTATCACCTTTTCTTAGTCAAATGTCTAGTTTTAATTAACTATTTTGTTAATACATTAATCTCTTCTTTATGCTGTGTATCATTGGATATTATTTGCTTTCGAATTGTGTATTCAAGTGTTCATTTTGTTTGCCCACTTGTTCATTTCTGTGTACACATGCATACCTACATTTTGTACACAGACGCATGCTCAGCCTTGTGTGTACAATCGTGTTTCATTCCTGTATACATATGCATATCTTCATTATCATGCACATAGATGTGTGTCAATGCGCACGCATACGAGTGTATTTTCTTGTGGTAGCGCGGGTTTGTTCGCTTGTCTGTTCACGCGCATGCGTTATTGTCTGCACTATGGTGAATATATATTTAAATGTACACCTAATTCTGCAGAAACTCTATCACTAGAAAGAAAAAATTAAAACGGAGAAAACTACGTAGCCAGGTATCCACTCTCCAATTGAAGTCGGTAATGACCCCCCCCCTCTCTCTCTGCCCCTCCACTTTCTGCCTCCCACTCTGACCTCCCTTGCCTGACCCCCACTCAAAAAAGGAACTCATTTGTGCCGAATATATCCAATACAAAATCCTGTTATTGATGAAATTGCAACCAGGGGAAAAAAAATTGAAACCGAGGAAAAAATCACAAACCGGGAATTATTCTCTATCCAGGTTTAGCACTCGGATGCGGTGGGACTTTTTTATATACATTTTTTTATTAATTTTGATATATGAGACTAAAGTAAACAGAGCTTCATATATTTAAGTTGACTCAAGAGTTAGCGTCATTACTAATAGCATGACTCACAAGGCGTGAGCTACCTGGGACGACTTAGTGGCGTGTATTGTGGTGGGTTAGTGGATTGTATTGTGGTGGGTTAGTGGATTGTATTGTGGTTGATTGTATTGTGGTGGGTTAGTGGATTGTATTGTGGTGGGTTAGTGGATTGTATTGTGGTGGGTTAGTGGATTATATTGTGGTGGGTTTGTGGACCGTATTGTGATGGGTTAGTGGACCGTATTGTGGTGGATTAGTGGCTTGTATTGTGGATTAGTGGCTTGTATTGTGGTGGGTTAGTGGCGTGTGTTATAATAGTTTAGTGGTGTATATTTTGTAATAATATTGGTAGAATTACCGACAATATGTTTAGTAAAAGGACACAAATGCAACTAATGTGACATTTTATTGTGGCAACGTTTCGCTCTCCAGGAGCTTTTTCGCTCCTGGAGAGCGAAACGTTGCCACAATAAAATGTCACATTAGTTGCATTGGTGTATATTTTGTAGGAGGGATTACAAGTGTTATGTGGGAGGGATTGCAGGTGTGTACTGTGGGGTATGGATTACAGGCATGTACTGTGGGAAAAGGTATATAGGTGTGTACTGTGGTGTAGGAAATATAGGTATGTACTGTGTTAGAGGGATTAAAAGTTTGCTTCATCTTGGCAAGATTACATATACATGTAGGAAGAATGAATGGTATGTATTGTATGAGAGAGATGACAGGTTTGTAATCATTACATGAGCTAAAAAAAAGATTGAAACCAAACCGTAATTGCACAAGGGAACAAATCCAACAACATATGCGGAAAACTCTGAAAGAAAGAACATTAGCTATAAAAACCTGATAGGCAATACTTTTCAGCCGTCCGGATAATTTTTTTTTTTTTCAGATTGTTTCGACCAGGAGTGCAAAATTAAAATTATCAGAGTGGAAATCCATATTAAAGGTTGTGAATCTTTGAAAAACAAAATTAAATAATACACACTTTTTTATTAACCTACATTTGCATTATGTTAATATACGGCGCTCTAAACCCGTAGGGAAGGGTATCTGTAACTCCCTGGCTCCAGATCTTTTTCAACAGGGCACAGACAGTGTAGAGAACTGTAGGATAAATCTCTTCAAATGCTCCTCTAATATAGTGCGATACAGATGGAGACAAATGGTATAAAATACAGACACAATGGAAAAATACACAAATGCAGTATAATGACTACGTTTCGCCCACACAGTGGGCTTTATCAAGTCACAAACCTATCTGTGACTTGATGAAACCCACTTTGGGCAAAACGTAGTCAATAAAGGATCGCATTATACTGAATTTCTTATTTTTCCGTAGTGCGATACTTTTTAAATGCAATTAAAATTGTTATTGGAATTGTAAGGCAAGATTAAAGCCTTCATAGTACGTGCTATTCAGTTTTTGTACGTCTTTTTTCAATTGTACGTATTTAAAAAAAAAATCGCCCGACATGGAATAGCTTTAAAAGAGCTTAAAGTTCAAGGCGGCCTGTCGTCTGTGTTGGTCCCAGACGACA
The DNA here is from genome assembly GCA_009830355.1 of Cherax destructor. NCBI lineage: Eukaryota > Metazoa > Arthropoda > Malacostraca > Decapoda > Parastacidae > Cherax > Cherax destructor. The sequence continues at coordinate 34,985 of WNWK01005131.1, read as the reverse complement.
CGACGACACCAGAAGTCGCTCAAAGGTGATATTGTATTTAGAGCTATCTTTTATTTACTTCTCTCTCTCACTCCTCCCTGCGCTCTATATCTCTAATTATAGAACTACAAAAGAGAAATGACAAATTAATAATCACAGATAGGTGCTAATCACACAGGAAAACAATAAGAAAGATATTAGATTTTCACATAGGCGATCTGTCACACCTATCCACACCCCTGTTCCAATCCTCCTTACCCACAAGGGTCCCCGAACACACAAAAGCACCCGAGTACAAACATGCACAGGATTTCTTTGAGGTCACTAAGTAAGCCGTACTACATAACATTACCTGCCACGTATACAATGCTCACCTGTGTTTTGACTCTGCCCTTGTTCTCTGGCCATAATATTTCTCGGATATGAGAGTCTGGTATAATTAGAGGTTGATGAAACGTCAAGCAGTGTGTACCTGGCGAATTGTGATACTACTTAAGCAGGCTGGTGATATTCTGCTAAAAAATATTCAGTTCATTACTGTTTTTTATATTATTATTATTATTATAATTAAAAATTTATATGCAAAATGTTACTAGGCTCCTGGCCATTTACGAGACAGTAGGCTTATTTCATTCCATCCGACCATCTTTCTGTAGTAGCCACGCTCGCCTGGGCAATTTGATTCATTTACTATCTATGCAGCATAGTTAGCAATGCGTGATGCACATCTTCCTTTTCTGTTAGTACCATAAGCTGCTAACCTTGATGCCTAGTTTACCCACGACCTCTTTTTTTTTTTTAATTTACACAGATCAATTATACAGGGTAGGAGTTATGTTACCTCAGCTTATTTCAAAGCCCAGCTCAATCTGAGGTATACTACCACCCCTCAGGATGCGACCCACAACAGAGGACTAACACCCAGGTACCTACTTACTGCTAAGTGAACAGGGGCAGCAGGTGTAAGGAAACATGCCCAATGTTTCCACCCGCCCGGGAATCGAACCACGGACACTCGGTATGTGAGCCGAGCGCGCTGCCAACCAAGCTTACAAATTTTTGAACTTTAGAGTTCCTATATCTATGATATTTAACTGCCGAAGGTTAGAGTTCTTTGCATTCAAACTTCTAAACTGCTGCCATAAAGGCTAATTTACCTACGATCTTCTTGAGACAGTTGATGACTCGGTGATTATCTTTGAGTTTCCAATAACTGCTAGTCTTCATCGACTACATATGTCAGCCTTCCCATACCATCTGCCAATACAATTCTAGAGACAGTTGAGCGTTTAGGGTAGTTTACTTATGGCCTTTTCCAAACATCTTATTGTTTGGGCTAGTTAACCCCGACCATCGAAAGTGAAGGCTCTCCAGAGTAGAAAATGTACACATGGTCGCGCTCAATCTTCCATTCCATATGACCGGCACAACTGGTGCTACTTTACCTTCGTCCTTATCAGAAGCTGGAAGTTATACAATGGATCGTCCCTCTAGGCTCCACTTACTAATGTCCTTGATATAGCTTCCCTCTGTTCCCCATGTGATATAGTATGTCTTCGTCCTGTGTGCTTCTTTATCCATCTGCAGCTGTTACTTGCACCTGCAACTGTACCTAGGTCAACAGAAGCTGTACTTCCACCTACAGCTGTTGAGTAGCCTGAGCATCTGCATTGATTTAAAAGCCTCTTTCCATACGATAAAACGTAACCATTTACTGAATGACACCAAACGTCAGAATAAACCAGAACTTGTGGTGAAATTACCTTATCTAGCGAAAGACAAATATGCAAACAGTTCGTCGAGAATAGTTATCGTACGATATTCATGAGATGGTAAATCGTTAGGCAAAATGACTGTCTTGATGACCCGCGCCATGAAACCTTTAGTTCATATGATTCAGACTTTATCTGACTTACCAGCTCAACCCCTTAAAAATATATTCTAAATTATAAGATTTAGTGGTAGATCACGCATCTCTCTTAAGAAAACAAGTTATCACCACACAGAATCCTAGGATAACTTCACAGTAGTATCGAAAGATCACGCAATGTTGTAGGGGTCTCCTTGCATCACACAGTATCCATGGATTTCCTATGTATTCTACGATCACTTTCACAGTATTCACGATCACTCAAAGTGGTATATTAACAGCCCAGACACATTTATATCCAGTGACCACACAGTATTATGTTAGGACATCATAATGTATCCCAGGTTCTTATCATAGTATCCTAGGATAACCATACAGTAGAATTTCAGGATCACCAAACACTACCCTAACATCACAAAATTATCATCCTAGGATCACTATCCATTAGTATCCTAAGATCGCCTAGTATCACCACCTAGTAGAATTCTAGGATAACATAGTAATATCCTAGGATCGAGTTCTAAAATGTAGAAACTGTGGTTGGATCCTTTCACCAGGATAATGTAGTGGGAACGAACCCACTACAGTGTTATGTTAACAGTAATCTCTCTCTGTGAAGATTAGGACTTTCGTGTTGCAATCAACACATCATCAGGAGCTTGCAAGATTGCAGAAAAGAGGAGGATTTCCAAGTAATATATGTATATATATATATATATATATATATATATATTATGAAAAAAATTAATTTTGTACAAAAAAAAAAAAAATATAGAAAACTTGCCTAACCTTATAAAAAGCGCAATTTCATTTAGCTTAATCCAACTTAATATATTTTAGATAAGTTTACAGAAATTTAATAAACACAATGAAATAATTGTTTTCATTAGGTTCAGAATTATTTTTGTGAAATTATTGCATACACAAATTTTCGCTTGCCTGATTCGGCAAGAAGAGTATTGCTATTTAAGACACACACACACACACACACACACACACACACACACACACACACATATATATATATATATATATATATATATATATATATATATATATATATATATATATATATATATATATATATATATATATATATATATATATATATATATATATTAGACGTGGCCACAAGTTTTCACACATTTTAAAAACTATGCTAATTTTATCACTGAAGACGAGATTGCAGGAGCATAGCTTTGCTTGTGTAGCTACAAACATGTTATCACTTTGATCTCGCGTGTCTCTTTCACACCTTCAATGGTACCTGCTCCTGATCTTCCTTGTATTTTGCCACAATGGTACCTGCTGCTGATCTTCTTCGTATCTTGCCACAATGTGCTGCTCGGTCTTTGGCTGCCACTTTGCTTTCAAAGATGATGGGCGGAGATTCCTTGATGCCAGTAAAAAGCTCTTGATCTATCCACCCCTTTCATCCATCCATCCTTTTGATCTATCCACTGTTTTGATCTATCCAAATGGGGTGGAATTGGATTTCCTCCCAGAATCTTGGGGGTTGTATGGAGTTTACAGGATTTAATGCTCTTCTATAAATATAATATTGCCACTGTGACTTTTCCTCATTTACTATTCCACTCTATCCCATTCTCACAATCTAACTTCTTTCTTGTACTCTTTTCTAAAACCCTCCATCATACTATTATTAATACTACTGCATCTCTTCCACCGCTTCCTTCTTCACTTCCTCCGCTTTCCTCTCTACTTCCTCCTCTCCTCTCTCTCTCTCTCTCTCTCTCTCTCTCTCTCTCTCTCTCTCTCTCTCTCTCTTCTTCCCCTGCTTCACCGCCTCAAACCAATTTTCGAAAATTTTGGAGCAATATCGTCAGGAAACCAATTTGTGCTTGCAAGTACCTGGCGGAGAGCCCCGACCCGGCCGGATCCTTCGCGGGTACACACTCGGGAGTAATTACCATTCTTAATGGAAACTACAAGATTAAATGAGCCAAATCATTTTTGTTTCACGGTCGTTAAACCGGGATGGGTAGGGCATGAATGTGGTACTTTCCTGGCTTGGGCTCTTTCTCTTGAGTGGCCCTCTCAAGTTTCTTCACCTTCTCCACCCCAGCCCTCTGTCCCCTTCCTGCTCATAGCCTCTTTCCCTCCCCTTTTTCTCTCCTCCTCCTTCAGATCCCTTTCTTTCCCCCCTTCCTGCTCATCAGCACCCTCCACCCTTCTCTCCCTCCCTCTCCTCTTCCTCCTCCTTCCATCTTTTCTCTTCCTCAGCCCTTTCCTCCTTTGCATCCAGCACCCTCCCTTCTCCATTCGTTGCCATCCATTGCAGTCTTTGTTCCAGGTGTCCTGGGAAAGCAACCACAAGCGGCTCCACGTCTTCCTCAGGCCTTCCTAGAACTATTACTGTAAGTCTACCTATAATTGTCTCTTCCAGTGGAAGAGGAATGAGTCCTGATTCAGGATCCAAGAAAGTGGAGCGACTCCATATTAAGTGTTATATATAGTATATAGTATCAGTATTATATCAGCTATCATATATATATATATATATGCAATAAGATCTACGTAATAGGTGATATCAAAATATAGACTACACTCAGGAAAAGGAATCAGCTGTGATCTCAATTATCAAGATAAGTGGAGTCGACCATCCTCATATTCATAGTGTTGTCTATATATATATATATATATATATATATATATATATATATATATATATATATATATATATATATATATATATATATATATATATATATATATACATTATAAGATAATGTGAGTCGCTCACTGATCAATCAGGATTCTCTTCTTCCCCTGGAAGAGACATTATATATATATATATATATATATATATATATATATATATATATATATATATATTTATAATAGTATATTAAGTATATATATATATATATATATATATATAATGTCTCTTCCAGGGAAGGGAAGAGTCCTTGATTCGTGATCCAAGAAAGTGGAGCGACCTCCCATATTAAGTGTATATATATTATATATATATATATATATATATATATATATATATATATATATATATATATATATATATACATATATACATACTACCTAGGGGAAGTGGTGAAGAATACTTCCTCCGTAAGCAATGCGTATCGTAAGAGGCGACTTAAATGCCGTGAACAAGGTGCTAGCAACTCCTTCTCCTGTATAAATTACTAGGTGTAAAAAGAAGAAAAACTTTTGTTTCTTCTTTTTCGGGTCACCCTTCCTCGGTGGGAGGTGGCGAAATATTTTAATTTCATTAAGATTGACACTGACTTTCTTATACTGATTAAGTCGATCATGATGTCATTAACATATATCTTCAGTAAATGTTTAGGAGAAAAGAGTATAAAATTTTACAGAACTATACGTATTCCATTACGTAGTTGTGGATCATTATACTGTAGTACTTATAATAAGAGATTGAAAACTTTGCGTCCTCTTATTTTGTTCCTTCAATCTGTAAGCAATTTTTAAATGTTGTGTTTTCTAGATAATGGTGTGTACCAGAAGGTTCATTACTTATACCACTGATTCATATAAATAAAGTTACTTATTAATATCATGATTGACGAAAATGTGAAAGTCCAATATTAAATTCTGAAGCGTGATCAGATTGCACATTGTCATGAATTATTTCTAGTACATACAATTCGAGGAACAGACTTAATCTGCAGACATATACTTGAGCATGATTAATCGTACTTATTTTCCCATTATCATGTATATATTAAATTAATTTAGCTCCATTTACGTTTTCTGATGTCCCTCGTATAGATATAAGTCTAACATTGTAGTTTTCAACAACAACGATAAGTTCTTTTATGTGATCATGTAATGCCTAAAACTGAAATGAGTGAGGTAGAGCTTGTCCCATGACAGCTTTAATCCTTCGGGGGCTGCTTTCATTCAGGAGGAGAGAGGGGAGGGGAGGAATGTAAATCTTCAGGTGATTCAAGAACGACATATACAAGCAGATCTCAAGCCGTCCTTCAAGGAGCTGACGTGATTACATGACCACTTCTCTGCTTGGGTACGAAATCCGCTTCACGGAGCTAACTTAATTGGCACCCAAAACCCTGATATTAAATATTTGCTAACCTACTGCGATATTTGTGAGTCTGATACAGAATGAATGATTTATACTTTTCGCACTCGCAATGTTATGTACACACAATGTAATTTTACATGTGTAAATTTCACAGACAATTTTGCATATAAAGAAAATAAAAATAGTTTTTACGTAATAAATATTATATTTAATCAGCTTAATTTCCAAAAAAAAAATCGTGTTACAAATATTAAATATTATTCTCAGTATTTTCCGTGCAATATCATGCCTCATCCGCTCGCCTAAAAAAAATCAGTGCTGGTGATCTATAATTAGAGAAAACTTAATGGAATTGTTGGCATCCGAAGGTGCCATCTGGTCAATTTTATACAGACTATTCCAGATTTTAGTTTCTGTGGGATAACTCTACAAAGCCTTTTCTGATCAGCTTCAAACCTTCAACACTGGTATGATATATTTCGCCTGTAAAATGACTGCTATCTTAACAGCTTGTATCTTTAATATCTAATATATCTTCTGAAAGGAATGGTGTTTTTTTTAGCCTGTGAAGGTACAAACTAACATAAACATGGAATTGGTGAATTCTGTGTCATTACTCGAGAATACGTCTCGTAGACTTAAAATTTTTAGCACTGGTTTGATTTTCTCTTAATAAGCATCACAATTATTTTGGGATGTGTACATTTATTTTGTCGATTTAACTGACTAAATTGGTTTAAATGCAATAACTAGAGAATGCCTCTTCTGATAAGCTTCAAATCTTAAATGCTGGTATATCATACTTAAAAAGTATTTTATACATATTTAGCTGCGTAATAAATTTGTTGCACTCTGTGCTGGGGCTTGAACCCATGGCAGAAGTGTCTTTAAAATTCACTGGCCTAAAAATTATAAAAACTCGTGAGTATAGTGATATAATTTTACTTGAGGTTAAAAACTCCGATCAGTGAAATACTAGGTCGGAAGATTCGACTTAAACTCAACGTGCGAGGAAGGTTTCGGGATCAATACCCAGTACTCATTAATTAATGCACATGACAATGCTTTTCGAACATTTGTACACTGCAAAATATTTGCGATGAGTCAATGTGACAAATGACAATGCGTTTCCTGTTACCTGAGTGTACTCTACATCAGCACCCCTCACAGAGGCCCGCTCTCATCACCAATATTTGATCTGAGTGTATTTGCTCACCAGGGGCCTACCTGTGTACATAACGTTGCTCCCACCTTCCCTTCTCCCCTCCCACACAAGGGGCCTACTTTTGCAACCAACACTGCCATACACACGTAGAACACATCTACAGGTACAACACATTGCGATTCATCAGTATATCAAGAAGGAAAACATGTGCTGGTAAACCATTCTAATAACGTGAAGGAATTTCACGTTATTTGTGTTTTTTCCATATTTCTCGCCAAAACTTGTTTAACTATAATTCTCCGGCGGTCATTAACCGTGTGACTTGTGCGCCGTCCAACATACTATCGCAAAAATTATTCCCACCCCATTACTTTTTTCCTCTCCCTGGTGAAGAGTCGAAACACAATTTCCCAGTGACATTCCCTCCATTAGCATCGTCCAGTGCTCGTCACTTCTATTCACCTGTTGACGAGCGACAATTGCATGGTATAAAAACAATTGGCTGTGTAATGAGGACATGATTTAGTAATCTGGCCTAACAGCCTGCAGTTGTCCCCGGTGTTCAAGCCACAATTTCGCTTTACGGCTGGCCAATTAGGGACAACACAGTGTTTGCATGCCATTGCAGTATTTCCTGCAAGTCCTGTGTACAATCGCGTATTTCCAAATTTATTGTCCTGTACAGAGTAAAAACTCCAATATTAGTTCTTGGGGTCCACCTGAAGCTCCCCTTACAGACAGCCTTATACATTGTTTATATATATATATATATATATATATATATATATATATATATATATATATATATATATATATATATATATATATATATATAATATAATATAATGTGACCCAAGAGGAGAAACACACTCAATCATTGTTTTGCCAGAGGCGCGTCTATACAACAATTCAGATGTCCCTCCAAACTGCAAATATCCCCACACTTCCTTCAGAGTGCAGGCAATATACTCCCCACTTCCAGGACTCATGTCAGGCTAATGGGTTATCCTAAATTCCTTCGCAAAATGTTACCTTGCCTACACTCCAACAGCTAGTAAAGTCCCAAAAGCTGTTTGCCTCCACACCAATCTAACATGTTCACATTCGCCAGCTGGATGTCCAAGCCCCTCGCAGTCAAAACCTCTTTTACCCCCTCCCTCCAACCTTTCCAAGGAAGACCCCTACTCCGCCTTTCCTCCACCGACAGATTTATACACCTTCCAAGTCATACTATTTTGCTTCATCTCTCTAAACCACCTGTACAAGCCTTTTTCAGCCCATCTCTTAATCTACTAGCTACGATTTTTCTGCATATTTACTCCACACAATGCCCCCATACATGACATCTGCAATTTCTCTTCCTCGCTGCAACATTTACAACCCATGTTTCACACCCATATATGAGCAATGGTACCACTATAATCTCATACATTCCTCTTTTTTCCTCCATGGATAACATTCTTTGTCTCCAGACTCCTCAATGCCCCACTCATCTTTTGTCCCTCGTCATTTCTATGGTTCACCTTGTCTTTCATAGATCCATCTGCAGACAAGTCTACTCCCAAATATATGAATACATTCACTTCCTCCATACTCCCTCCAATCTGATATCTTCCTCCACCTAAATTTGATGTTTCCCTCATCACCGTGCTCTTTCTTATGTCCACTTTTAATTTTCTTATACAAACCCTTCCAAATTCGTCCACCAGTCTTGCAACTTCTCTTCAAAATCTCCCAAAAGCACCGTGTCATCAGCAAAAAGCTGATGACCTAAGATCATCTGTAAAGGAACCTTAAGGTCGACACCAAGAAATAATTGGAGTTTTTACTTTGCACAGGTAAGTAAATTATTGTGGTCAATTAACAGACGGAAATCAGTGGATAGATGGATACAGATTAACTTAAATAACAGGTGGATGTAACCAGATGAGATAATAGCTGAACATGGTGGACGGAAGGGGAAGGCATAGAAGTAGTAACATACAAAGCCAGAGTTAGTAGCAGAGCAGCTTCAGTGAGGCGAGAGTGAACTGGTTATGGAGGCTGCGAGTCTGTCTTATTTGTTTCAGACCTCAGATGTAACGTCACCTGTTTGTGATTGTTCTGGTACTACCATCATATTCCCCCAGTCTAATATTCATTTAAGATTGTCTTCCATCTACTACCGTAAGTCCTTTTCATAGTGATGGAATTCTTTCTCTTCGTCTCCTTCCCTCCCTTCCTTCCATCTTCTTCTTCTCTGTCTTTCCATCCTCCCTCCCTCCGCTACCTGCACCCAACAGTATAAACCAACCTGGTAAAATATGACTGCTGCAAACGGTTTATATATAAATGAACAATAAGATTTAGGTGTGTGTGTGTGTGTGTGTTGTGTGTGTGTGTGTGTGTGTGTGATGTGTTCCCAGAATACTGTCTTGGTGACCCTGGATATTCTTATGGTCTGAATCTTCTATTCTCTTTTCGCACATCTTGTTCTTTTCGTTTTCTTGCTCTTGTTCTTTGCGTTTTTTTGTTCCTTTTGTTCTTCGCGTTTTTTTGTTCCTTTTGTTCTTCTCGTTTTCTTGCTCCTTTTATTTGCCTTCCTTGCTCTCTCTTTTCCATCTTCCTCTTCCTTCTCTGTTTCTCACCTACTTCCTCTTCCTGCTTCTCTCCTTTCATCTTCCCTCTTCCATTCTCCTCTCTGTTCTTCCTTTACTCTCCCTCTTCTCTCACTTTTCTTTTAGTTTCTCTACTCTTCCTGTTCCCTTTTCCTCCACTTTCTTCTCCTATTTTCTCTTTCTCTTCCACTTCACTTTCTCATCACTTTCATTTTTACCACTGTTTCCTCTCTTCTCTCTTTCCTTTCTCTTCCTCTCCTCTCTCTCTCTCTCTTCTCTCTCTCTCTCTCTCTCTCTCTCTCTCTCTCTCTCTCTCTCTCTCTCTCTGCAGCTGCTCAGCTGATTGGTTTGAGGATTTATGCTAGGGTCTCTGATGACTCTCAGGAATTCCCTCTATTTTGGGTAGCGAAAAATCTTAAGTAACTAGATTAATTTGACTTTTTAAACTGATGACATGATCAGTGTATAAAGCCGAGAGAACACAACTTATTTTATATTCTCTCGTGTGTATGTTTACATAGTGAGGTGTGTGTGATGTGTGTGTGTGAGAGAGATGGATGTGAGGGAGCGAGGTAAGGGAAAGAGAGAATGAGTGTGAAAGGGGAAGAGGATGAGAGAGGTTAAGGAAAAAGGTGATAATAAGTTGTGAAAGGGAATGAGAGAAGGAATTAAGTCTGAATGGAGGGACTGAATTAAAACTGGAGGTAATTAGGGAAAGATGGAGGGAAACACAGTAAAAAAATAGGATTGAGGGAAGATGTAAGGAACAGGTATACTCATCTCTCACACCAGAGACGTGATGTAATCAACCAATATTAAATCAGCTGAGAGGAAGAGGGGACGAGGCAGGTATGGCAGGGGAGGGAGAAGAGGTTTGGAAGGGGCACTGGCAAAAGGGAATCGAACACCCTCATCAATGTCCCGAGTTATGCAAATGTCCATAATGAGCATAATTAGCCCTGTGTTTTATATGACAGAAGTTTGGCGATGAAATCTACTTGATTAGTTTTCTGGTTTGTGTGTGTGTGTGTGTGTGTGTGTGTGTGTGTGTGTGTGTGTGTGTCGGTGTTGTTGTAGGAGCGTCACAGCGCGACTAGCAGTCGTTGCTCAGACGTATACAACCTTAAGCCTTGAAGCTGGTAAAGGAATTTTTATCCATGAGAATTAGTGCTACCTTCCCCTCATCTTCGATCGAATCTGTTTGCATCCCATTCTCCTAACACCACATCCACATTATTCTTGGATCAGCGAAGTGCTGCAAAATATGAAAGCCTGGTAACTTGAGCCATATATATAACGGTAAAACCACCTATATATCTAAGCTGTTGAATGTTTCCTGAAATGACAGATCCACACAAGCCAGGTCCAGAGATGTCACTAATTCACCTAAAAGGAACAAAAAATAAAAATTGTTAGTAATAACACTAATAAAACTCACTTTCTCACCCACCCGCTGCTCACCCCACCTGCACATGATCCACTCAGACCACACATCGCCCATTCAACCCTAACACCACATCCACATTCTGACAACTCCACCAATGTATGGCTCACACACACCAACCTCTTACGCCTCCAATCCTGCCCTCTACCCACCTCCCTATACCGCAGCAAGTATATCCACAACCAAAATAACCATCACATCAACCACTGTACCACCAGCACACCCACCACTATTGTCCCGTTAAAACCCCTAGCTCCTTAATGCAAGGAAGCCATTATTCAGTGAGTCGTTGCATACTCCGCCAGTGCATAATCATGGTCCATTAGTGATGTTCTAACCATTAAAGGGAACCAATTCATGTTCATTTTACGCCCATTAGTATGTCTAGTGCCCTTCGGAATAGCTTCAGGAAAAGGAGAAGTGGGAGATAGAACTTGGGGGGGGTGGCGATATACGTGAAGGTGTAACGGGCAACTCAACGAGGAAGGGGTTAGGAGTAAGGTATACTAGTGAGTAGATGCATGAGGAGAGAGGAGGAGTTAATGGAGTGAGAAAAGGAAAATGGAGAGCAGGATCCGTGTTAGAAATGGGGGGGTATTAGGAAAGCGTGTGCATGCGTACGTGTGTGTGTTCGTACTCTCCTACTCACCTGTATATAGTTGCAGGGGTCGAGTCAGAGCTTGTGTGTGTGTGTGTATGTTTGTAAGGGAGACTAGTATGTTTGTGTTTGAGCCGTGTGTGTTATGAGTGTAGAGCGTCAGATCCTCATGGGCCCTGCTGTCGTGACTATTTTTAAATCTGTGTACAGAGTATGCTTTCAGTCTTGCCTCAGATTTTAATTCCTCATTCCCGACCAGTGGCTAGAATGTGACTAACGTACGATAGATATTTATTTTCCTCTGCCCTTCCCTCTTATCTCGACCCTTGCTGTCACTCATTTCTAAGTGGGGAAGAGACAGATAAAGACAGACAGACAGACAGACAGACACCTCAGTACCTGGAGCCTTAAACAAGTTTAACTTGATTCCTAGATGTGATTCATAACTTCGAGGATCAAGAATTTTTCTAATGGGCTGAACAGAGAGGAAGGTTTGTGAGTTTTACTGTAAATACTAGCTGGATACTATTATCCAGCTAATAATAGTCCACAGAATTCATTGCATGGCTATCCATTTTTTTTTAGTTGCTGCGTTCACCAACTGTTTGATTCGAGACAGGACCGCGATTAGTGGGCAAAGTAAGCTTCCCACTCCTTACATTGAGTGGGCCCCACGCACTTAGCACTTCAATCAGTATGATAAAATAACCTGTCAGTCCAACTCTAGCGCATAAATTCAACGCTTTATATTTTTAAAGAGCCAGATATTTCATATTTCAAAAATCTTTTAATTCGGTCTCCGTTTACAGTGAAACAATATTTCTTAACTCTTCACTCTCAGAGTTGATGTAAAATATCGATGTTTCTTGGAAGCCTCTTAATGACACAACCATCGTTCTGTGTGTGTACGCGCGCGCACAGGCGCATTATTTGTGCATGTTCCTGTGCATGGGGATGGGGTGGGGAGGGAGTGGGATGGATGGGCAGAAAGTAAAGAGTGCATTAAGTGTGTGAATGTCTCAATGGCTCCAGCACTATAAATGCTCCTCTTTTCATTCACTATCTTATAGCATCAGCCGCTCCAGTACGTCTTTTTTCGTACTTTTTCTTCACTTTCTGTTTCTAGACATTTTGTTTTACTTTCTTTTATGTTAATCCCACTTATTTTTCAGGATGAAATCAATATGTTGCATATAGTTTCCTGTAAACTTCCTTATTTAGATTCCTGAATGGCATGAATAAGTTTACTAGTTTGTCGTACTCTGCCAGTGAATAAAGAGAAGTATGTATGGGGAGTCTACCAGTAGTCCTGGTATGTAACAGGCCTAACGCTGTACCACTGAACTACGAGGCTTACGATAGAAAGATTTCACAGACAGCGCTTCTGTGATATGTCTCCATCAGAGGCACCAACTGTTTCTTAATCCAGACCCAGAAGCTTTCATGGTATATGAAAGAGAAGAGAGGAGTCAGTAAGATCACAGTTGGCACCGTTGAGGCAGACATGTCACAGAAGTGCTGTCTGTGAAATCTTTCTATTGTAAGCTCGTAGTTCGGTGGTATAGCGCTAAACCTACTACACTCAACGACCACAGTTTGAGTCTTTATCCATTTTTCTGTTCATTCACTGACTTTAACAAAGTTATTCCTGCTGGATTAGTATTACTTCTCGGGTGTCCCTTTACATCCACATTTTCAATACATTCACTTTACTTCAGTTGGAGTTGTCACCTTTCTAACGATGTGTGCAATCGATCTAGATCGTCGTATAGGTTTAAGAAATTTCGATTATTTTATTTCTTGTTACTGCATATTCTGCGATGATCACCATATACGAATCTAAATCTGCGAGGAGTTCATTTACACGTATTAAAAATAGTATAGGTCCAGTATAGATACTGGCGAAGTAGTTTCTTTTCTGTCAAATATTCTTTTGTGCGTGTTTCTGCCTTTTTCCGTTATTTCGAGTTTCTTCTTTCACGTTATTTAGAGTTTCTTCATTATTTTCAACTTTCTTCTGTGCATATAAAGAAAATCATGCTCCATGCTTTCCCTCTAGTGATTGCTGCTGGTTTTGTGGTGGTTAAATTCATTTTGTTGTTAGGGGACACTGCTGGTACTTCCTTGGTACCACGCTGACACTGCTGTTGTTTACGTGGCTCAAAGTTGACGCTCCTGGTGTTACCCCACCTCACACTTCAGGTGATCCTCCGGGTAATACCCTGGAAACATACAGGTTAATACTAGGTAAGAGTATTATATCGAGCATACTCGTAACCCAATTCCCGTCCCCTCGGTGACTTCATAAGCCACATACATTTTTAAGTCCTAGGAAAATGAACACTACAGGCTATCAACAAGCTGTACTGGGTTAATCATAGCGTGCGAGTCTATTCATTCTCTTTCAATAGCCAATGTTGCTAAAACTTTCTCTAGGTCGAGGATCAGATATAAGCACGTCAGTCACTGACCACACACGTGAAGGTGGTCCCGCTGATCTCTATACAACTCGCCGTATGGTGCTGACCATGTTGCATACCTTTCACAGTCTGCTGGCAGCTTCGTGCTCACATAATTCACTTTTCCTAAAATTGCCGACCTTCTCTTCAGGGCATTTGCGATTTTTTAAGAGTCCGTATTTAGTGTACAGCTTTGGTTGCATTTTAAGTGATGCAATGTATTTTAAACCGTAAAGAAATTACATCCGTCCTTGACAAGGGTTTACGACCGGCACAGTGATTTATTCTAGCCCCGTCATCTCTTATAATGAAATTAATGAATTATATTGTGTTTGTATGGACGAAAAAAATATTGTAATGACCATTAGAGCATCAGAGGACGTGGTGAGATTTTATCCAAGGTGAGAATATCTTATGGAAGTGACAGGTCAAATTAGGAGGTGAAGGACTAAAGTAGAATAGAGCAGTGAGAAAGATTTTTGGATAGATTGCAGGGAATAAAAAATTGGCCTGGCCACTTTGGACCAGTTTTCAGTGAGTGGTTTTTGTCACAGTGACACATTTTTTAATTAGAGTTGCTGAATTTTGTATTTTGCATAACTCCTTTCTAACTCAACCTCATTTTTTTCTTTTGTCTGATATTTATACGGAAATATAGGTTAATATGACTAATCTAACCTGACCGAAATTAGCAAATGTTTCATGTGGACGGCAGATTGGAAGAATTTGCATCCTAACAGGAGAAAAAGTTTGTCTCCTCTGTAAGCTTGCAGTCTCGGTTATAGATCTTAAAAATGTTTACATATTACGTCTCAAAGTTCATCCTCTTAATTTGCTGTTAGTTTCAGGAAAAACAAATAAAAACCATTAACTAATGTGAATTTCGTGCAATAAACAAGTATAGCTAATGAATTTGCGATTCGAATATCTCTCTTGTTAATATATAACTAAAGTTTCACTACGCTCTGATAAATCATCGCATAATGGCGAGTGTCTGACTTCTTTGAAAGAGAGAAAAGTTTTATATTCCAGTATTGCGAATGCAACATGTGTGTGTCGTATTATATATGAAATTGTCAAGAATTATTTTGTGAATTTAACAAAATGAGTGAAAGGTAATACTGGATGCTATGTCGAGAGTTCCCATCGCCTGACACTCTGCTACATGTGTTATGTAGAACAAGCATTTACACTAGACACTTCGCTCAAAGTGAGCTTTCCAGGCTTGATAAAGCATACTCCTGGGAAAAAACGACGTAAAATAGTCTTACTATGTCTGACGTGTCTTTATTCCCACTTGGTAGCCATTTATCCGAGTCGAACTCCCAAACAGTGAATACTGAATCAATTGAACGTCCATTTTATCTTCAATATTTTATGGGCATTAAATAATGAGAAACTAAATCCAATATTCATGCATTCGTTTCTTGAATTCATGATATATTTGCTCAATAATAATAATAATATACAGACTAATTAATCTTCTGTATTTCTATCTCTGTGTGGATTATTAATGAGCATTGGCAGGGGTTCATTACACTTGTAATATATATATATATATATATATATATATATATATATATATAGTGTGTACATATCTGTAGCAAGAAGAAAAGAATTTAAGCTGAGAAAAAGTGTTCCTCGACACAGGTGCGGACTGGGAGACTTCGTCACTGAGGAATTACTCAATCAGGATCCCGTCGATTTCTCTCGTCTGGGTGTGACACACTGGCGTCGACCACCCCGCATAGTCTCTACAAATTCTCTACATGGAATTGAAGCTATCTTATCCGTAAAATAGTGTAGAGGAATCGCTCGATCGCTAGCGCACTCAGCTCACACACTCAGGTCCAGAGTTCGAATTTCCGGTACGGCTGGAAAACATTAAGGACGTGTTTCCATAAGACACCTGCTGTCCATGTTCACCCATCAGTATAATGTATGCCTGGGTGTTAGTCGACTGGTGTGGGTCGCATCCTGGGACAAAACTGACCTAATTTGCCCGAAATGCTCTTCATAAGTGGCTTTCTATATAGTAATATGTCATTGATGTCTACAGTACATGTACCTTGTACATGTACTTGAAGAAATAAATATATTGTTATTATTATTTATTATTTAAAAGATTAAAGCGCTGTTCATCAAAATTTTATTCCTCTTTTATCAAGTTTGATTGCTTCCACTCTGCAGGCGCTGTTTGACCTCAATAAGTTTAACTTTTCTCTCCATGAATACAATACAAAAAAATATTGTGAACTTTGATAATACAGGTAATTCTAAATGATGGTGATAAAATAAAGAGTAATGAAACTAGAATTGTTACCAAGAGAAGTGTTGCAAATTTTTGAAAGGTCGCTAGAATACACAGTATTTCAGAATGGGAAATCAAGGGAAATTCGATCTACCAGCGTTTAAGTAAAATCTTTTTTTTTTTTTTAGCAAGCCTTCTGTACGCTCTTGGTAAATCACTGAATCTATAGGGGTTTTACTAAATTGGAGGATGGGAGATTATTAGGTATGATCCGCGGAATGAAAGTGCTCAGATTCCTCGGATCTAGAACTCTTCAGTATTAGGTCACCCCCTCCCCCTCTGGAGGGATTAGAATGTGGAAGGTTTTGCAGCAGCATGATCTACAGTCTCGAATGTGACCTAGTGTGACTTTTCTAGGAAGTGACGCAGCTGTGTGTGACCTCGTGAGGTGTAATAAGAGATGAAGTAAGTTTATTGAAGCACAATAAACATCTCAAAAGTTTCAAATAGCTGAGGCTGTTTCGTCCAACTTTCGTCACACGTTCCACAGGAATCTCACAAACAAAAACGCGTGTTCTTTACGTGTTTATCTCAAATTAGCGCAACACAACTTAATTAAAGACGCTTTGGTTCTGAGACCGTAACGTCTTCAGTGACTGAAATGCCTGCATTCGTGTCTATTTCCCTCTAGTTGTCGGCAGTCATTTGCCTTCTTCATTGTTTATACAGTTATTATATTCAACTTCTCTCTCTTCATTTTTTTCCACTGTACTTCCCTCAGTGTGCTCAGTAAGACAGTTTAGTAACAGTTCTCGAATAAAAGTGGTGGCATAAATTAGTCTCCAGCCTCCTTCACCTCTGAAGCACTGCAGTTGGCCTACTGATCCACACTTGACGAGCCCTACCCTATCCAAACCGAGGTGATCTGCAGTAGAATTACTTGCTTATTCTAGGCGTCCCCAACCCTCATCCCTTCCCACTCATACATTGGTCCAGTCTAGTGATGTATCGGATATCCGCATCCGCGAAACATCCGCACAATTTCTTACATCCGCATCCACATGCGCATCCTCATTTTACTGTAAACAGATATCCGCATCAACATCCGCATCAGCAAAATAAGTAAGACACCCTCATACACATCCACATCCGCGGATGTCTAAATTTTCACATCCGATACATCTCTAGTCCAGTCCATTTAAGAAGCACACGTTCCCCGCAGGGCTCGCAAAATCTTAAATGATGCGCTTTTTATTCATTTATTACAGACGTGTTACAAAGTTGCTATATTTCACAGCTATGCAATTGATCTTTCACTGAAGATGCCTCATGGGGGTTTGATCTCTCATGGAAATAGGCACTGGTAGCAGAGAAATCTTTCATTACGTTTCACTTAATGCTGAGTGTCATCGAGCATACAAGTAAATACCCCGCTTAGTAATGAATACAAGCAGCTCTAAGGTTGCAATTCCTCAGTGCAAAGAGAAAAAAAGTTCTTGTTCCTGGTGCCGTATGCTTCTAAGAGGAACTCTTGGTTTTCTCGTTGTGAATGTTCCATATTCTGCTGTGTCAGAACTAGTAATTAAACAACGACAAGCTGACAAGCGGAAATGAAATCACTTATAGAAGGGAATCCAAGAGTATCTCTTAAGAGCATACAGCATCCTAACCTTCCAGGACAATGATGATTGACCAGAACAATGCTGACTGTAAAGGATACTGCCGGTAACTAGGGCAATAATAAGTGACTCGGGTAATGCTAGCTTATCGGAGCAATTTTAACTGACTAGTAGGTCAGCGTTAGCTGGCAGTACGTTCCTAACGTGACCAGGGCAGTGCTAAGTGACCAGGGCAATTCTAACTAACCAGTGCAATGCTAGCCAACCAGCACATCATTTTCAATTGTCAGTGGAAATATACTGAATAATTATAGCCGAAGTTCGATGCCAGTCTTAGATTGATCATGTAATAAATAAACCACAGCAACATTAAGCCATCAAGTAGAATTTACAACTAAACAAATTGCAAAGATAATTTATACACGCTCAGGAAAAATGGAGTTTGTAAAAAATGAAACAGAAAATAGGTGATGTATTGCCTTGGTCCAATATATTACTTAGTGGTCAATAGTTTGGACATTTTTGTCTCGAAATAACGATGTTTTGGATCCCTGGATGAATGCTTGTACTTAAGAGATGTGTGCTTATATGACTGTGTGGATGTGTGTGTGTTTGTATCTGTGTGTGTGATGGGTCCATATGATGTAAGCTACTGTATGTAAATGAGTTCGTAATATAATTTTTATCATACGAATTTTAAAATTTATCTTATGGAATGAATAAGATTCAAAACCACAGCAAGCTAGTCCTGAAAACAGCACTCCAGTGACCTAGCCTCTGCACCATGTTGCTCTAATAACAATTATCCAACTATGTATATTTCTGTACACTATGCAGGTTAGCACTGTGACCACAAATCAAAGCTTTTATACAGAGGAATATCGCATCAACAATGGTATGGGAAGATCTAACTCGCATTCCTTCAAAGCTTATTATTGATGACTCGTAAAATCGGTACAAAGTATATTTTGTAAACACACTCATGCTAATTTAAGGACTGGCTTGCAGTGGCTTCAAATCCTGTTCCTTCCCTTGAGTATTTTCAGTCATGCTACTAAAATATAAACACCGTAATGTTGTCATAAAAAGTTTACCTATAATCTTTATTACGACTATTGTATAATAATATAGTATCTGTATATTTCACAGTAAATATACAGTCTCATGGTCTTGGCTGAAAGTCTTGTATGCTCTAAATGAAAGTTACTTTAAAATTAGAAGTATACATTTACTATTTCCCTTTATTATATGACCACAATATTTCCCAAGTACTTCTCTTAATAATAATAATAATAATAATATATATATATATAATATATATATATATATATATATATATATATATATATATATTCTCGTCCGTACTATATAGTTCGGTAATAATTATTGAGGTGCAGTGGTACATGTGGGAATGAGCCATTAATATAGAATCGATCGTAACTAAATGCTCACTCCAGAATATGTATTTCCAATAACGTATTTAAGTTTTTACGGGGTGGACCGGCAAGCCAGTGGAAGGGCTTGGTCATACGATCAAATGCTCCAGTTACCAGGACACAATATGACAAAGACTCGTGTCAGGAAACATTTGTCCTGTATGTATATGAAGGAAAGGCCACCATCACCACCATCATTCCTTTCATGTTTCAGTTCAAGTCATAGAAGCTTTGGAATATTAATCATCCATGTCGAGAAGCTAATGTGCTAATTAAAGTGCTTACATTAGCTGATGGTTTGGAGTTTATCATCGTGCAAGTATCTCCAGTGTGTGGCTCGACTGTTGAGCTTAACATGTGAAGTGACAGGTCTCGGGAGGAAGACCGAGAGAGAATTAAGTGAAACTTGAAACACGATATCCGTAGACTCTTATTTAAAATGTTGCATGTTGCAGGGGATCTATTTCTATCATTGTTGGTGTAGTTTTGTTTGCTACTTTGTTTAGTGTGGGGTAAGTGTGTTGATGATACTGTTGTTGTGTTTCATGCTAATTTTATTGACGTATAAGTTGATGTTGTTGGTGTCTGTATAACTTCCATCAACAGCATTTTCGCTCGTTTTTCTGATCGATTGATGGATTATAGAAGAGGAGAAAATGGAACTTGAAGAATACACAGATATTATAACGAAAAAGACCTAGAGCACAGTGCATAGGAAAATAAACTGATGTAGAATGGGAAATATGACATAAATGTGACTAGAGATGGAGATTTACAAAAGGATGCACAGATAACGAGAATGTTAAAACAAAAAATAAGAATAAGAATGATGGGGTTATGGAAAAGGAGGATGTGAGAGAAAAAACAATTGAGCAGCAATATTCGGACACTATCATTCAAAGCAGACTCCAACACTGCTAATGGCACCCGAACAACAACAACAACAACAACAAAAATAAAACCATCTAGCATACTCGGTATTTCAATAAATATAGGAAAAAAGATTCCTTTGTCAAAGCGCATATATATATATATATATATATATATATATATATATATATATATATATATATATATATATATATATATATATATATATATATATATATATATATATATTCAAGACAAAATACAAAATACAATGGGAGTAAAACAACATAGATAACAACTCAGAGCTACATGTCAAATACTTCGTCCAACTCCCCGGCAGTGGGCCGCGTGCCCAGAATACTGCAGGCATTTCCCTCGGGATCGCAACACTGAGTCTCTGAAACAGGAAGCTGGTCGCCCTGTGGTCCTTGGTTTCTATGATGAGTTTTCCACCCAGCTCCTTGAGAAACTTTAGAGCACACTTGCCCCATGCTCCATGGTCTCCGACCCTATTGGGATGAAGTTATAGCAAGAGGGAAGGTCTTCATATTTGCGGGTCTTCTGGGTCTCCTGTGGCTGGCAGCTCCACCCCTTCGGCTAAGGAGTGTGGCAGGTGGTGTCTGCCAATGTGGCAGCACAGGTGTAGTCCCAAGCAATCTGCTTACCATCCTTCCAGGGTAGCATGGTGGCTCCATCAGGACGCTTTTGACTTCCATCAGACCTCTGCACTTGGGGTTCCCGTTGAGCTGGGCAACGGGCTGTGGCGAGGCTTCTCTTTATGATGTCATTGACCTCCTCATGTCTAGCATACTTTCCTTCTGATGTGTGACACACTAGACCATGAAGTCCGAATTGGTCAGCCGTCGCCCTGCCGCAAATACACCTATGTTCGGTGAGTATGGGGGCGGCTAGGCGAAGAGCAACACCAATCCGAATGGCCTGTGGGTCGAGTCGAGTCCCCAGAGAGGAATTGGGAACAGCAAGAAGGAAATCTCCTGAGTGTGGTGCCTTCACCGCTAGGAGACGAGCTTTGTCCTTTCCTGAAGCGTTGGTGAGCATTGTGTTGGAAATTTTTTCCATGATCGGTTTGTCCCAGTGGGACTGTTTGTGCTCTTTGGGAGGAGCTGGTCTACTGGAGGAGTCTGCCAGGATGTCCCACTGCACTGCTGCTTCAATGAACTTGGGGTCTTGAGCTCCCACCACCCCTCTCAAACGTTCAGGGACAATCCTCTTGACTAATCCACTGGAAGCCAAACACGATGAACAGTCAATACGAAGGTCACGACGCGTGTTCGTGTGCCCCACATTCTCTAGGTACTGTAATTAATTATGACCATGACACTGATGTATGTATATGTAGGATAAAATCGCATCCAGATCTTAGATCCAAAATTTAAGAGCTAGAGATCGTTGTTTGGTCCTTTGGGGTTTAGCGTATTTTAATGAATTTATTAATAGCAGGTGAGCCACTTTGCCAAGTTATTAGGTCAAATATTTCAGTCGTAATCCTGATTTAAGTAAGAGTCAAAAGTCCAATTATATTTAAAATGATGTGAAATAATAGTACTAGAGGGTATTCAGGGCAACGCAGCAGCTATGCACGAGTACAGTAACACCACTTTACCTGTTCACACACCGGAAAAAATTCCGCTATAAACGAGGGAACTCTTGATATCTTAGTGACGAATTGTGCGTTGTGGGGCCCTGAACGAGCAATTTTTGGGAACTCTGTCACTAAAACGTCAGTGTTAAATTACTTACTGTTCTCATTATATAACAAGGTAACCAGATTTCAGTTTATTTTCACTACTATGAAGCAAAATTATGGAATGAGAACTACTGAAAACAAATATTTGTGCATAGACAAGAGCCCTGCGTTGTGTGGCTAGGCGCCCCGGCTGCCCTTTCCCCTTTAATCCGGCACGGGGCTATCTTACTGCAGCACCCTCGCACATACAACAGATAATAAAGAATAGTGTGCAGGTGTCTAGAACAGTAAACCGCTCATCTCTATTTGAAACAGGAATGAAATGTATTCAATTACCCATTTTTAATCTGTGCTTCTGAGTTCTTTGTTTTAGGTAAAATTTTCTTGGATTAATTAAACCATTTTCGGATATAGATTATTATTTATTTAAAGGATAATTAATTCATTATGTAATTTTTATACCACTCTAGTTTTTCTTTACATTGAAAATATACTGAAATAAATTAGATGAATAATGCAGGAAAAATCTAAAATGTATAGCAACACGGAATGGCGACTGTTTTCATTTTTACACACACACACACACACACACACATTCTCTCTCTCTCTCTCTCTCTCTCTCTCTCTCTCTCTCTCTCTCTCTCTCTCTCTCTCTCCCTCTCTGCATATTCTTGCACTCTTACACTGATTTTTTTATCTCCCATAATGTTTTGATCTTATAGTTACAAAAATTAGAAAATATCATTTCAAAATTTAGACGTCCACTTTGTGTTTTTCTTAGGCTACCACTCTTCTTCCTTCCCTCCTGTCTCCTTACCTTGTCCCTCCCCTCCTGTCTCCTTACCTCGTCACTTCCCTCCTGTCTCCTTACTTCGTCCCTCCCTCTTATACATCTCTATCTTACATCTCTTTTCTCCTTACGTCTTACCTTCTCTCCTGTCCGTTGCTGTCTTCTTACTCCATCATTTCCCTTCGCTTCTACTTTAAACTCCCCTCCCTCTCTTTTATTTCTTTCCACTTTTACCCGTCTCATTTATAAAAACCATTTTCTTTTCTTTCATGTACCCTTTCTTTCATCTGTCCTCTTCTACTTCACCCACTCTAACCTCTATGTCCTTCCTGTCTTCCCTCGCTTCCTCTTGCTACACCTTCCTCTTGCTACCCCTTCCTCTTGCTACCCCTTCCTCTTGCTACCCCTTCCTCTTGCTACCCCTTCCTCTTGCTACCCCTTCCTCTTGCTACCCCTATCTCCTGCTACCCCTATCTCCTGCTACCCCTATCTCCTGCTACCCCTTCCTCTTGCTACCCCTTCCTCTTGCTACCCCTTCCTCTTGCTACCCCTTCCTCTTGCTACCCCTTCCTCTTGCTACCCCTTCCTCTTGCTACCCCTTCCTCTTGCTACCCCTTCCTCTTGCTACCCTTCCTCTTGCTACCCTTCCTCTTGCTACCCTTCCTCTTGCTACCCCTTCCTCTTGCTACCCCTTCCTCTTGCTACCCCTTCCTCTTGCTACCCCTTCCTCTTGCTACCCCTTCTCTTGCTACCCCTATCTCTTGCTACCCCTATCTCTTGCTACCCCTATCTCTTGCTACCACTATCTCTTGCAACCCCCTTTCTCTTCCTTCATATAAAGTCATTATTTTTCAGTATCAATCTGCTCAACCAGAAACGTCACTCTTAACTCCCTGTGACAGGTGTCATGTAGGAGAGGCACTTATTGTGGGTTGCAGTGGCACGGGGGTAAGATGAGGGGAAGAATAATAGAAAATAAAGGCGTGTAAAAAGAAGAAAGCAAGGGAGGGAGGGAAGGAGAAGTAAAGGAAGAAAACATCTTGTCGCCTTTGTTTATTGAGGAAGGGGTTGAACTCCATCCCTCTCCTCCTCCTCCTCTTCCTTCTCCTCCTCCTCCCTTCGCCTTCCCTCCCCCTCTTCATCTCCTCTCTGTCCCTCTCACCCTCTCCAAATCTCTTCCTCCCAACTCTTTCTCATCATCTTCCTTCCTCTCCATCTGACTCTCTCTCTCTCTCTCTCTCTCTCTCTCTCTCTCTCTCTCTCTCTCTCTCTCTCTCTCTCCCACGTATCCACGTCTTTCCGTCCCACTCCAACCCCAAGACAGGCATGAGAGAGGGATGTCACTGGTCAGACGACCTTAATTGGGAGGCCGTTGTTGTCAGGGAACAGAGGGAGACTCGCCAGGCTCACTGAACAAGGAACAGGAACATTCACTAATATCAGGGAACAAACGGGACAAACGTTAGGCTGGCTGAACAAGGAACAGGAGCGTCCACTAATATCAAGGAACAAACAAGTGAAATGCTTGGCCAGTCGGAACATTCACTTAAGTGCAAAAGAAAGTCACATTATCGTAGCTGGAACAAATCACTCTCTCCCAAGTGAGCGATATTTGTGTATTATTTTCTCCAATCATTAAGCAGCTGACCCATACATAATAAGAAACAGGTAAAGACAGAAAAAAATAGAGAGATAAAAAGAACAAGTAGAGGAAAGAAGAGGCAGATGGAAATTAAAATGAAGGCGAAGATGCTGAGGTCAACACGAAAGACGAGAAAGAGATGTAATAGTAAATTAAAATATATCAGATTTTACATTACTAACTAGCGACTGTAGAGTGCAACAAAAAAAATCCAAATATATAAGACGTTCTGCGAAACTGTGATAGATATTTACCAGGTGCGATCCTTATTATGAAGTGTTAAATGAAGGACGTGAAGAACTGAATGTGTGTACAGCTTAATTGTGATTGCAGTAGTCGATTCATAGCTCTTGGCCCCGCCTTTTCACTGGTCGCTACTAGGTCCACTCTTCCTGCTCCATGAGTTTTATCATTCCTCTTCTTAAAGCAATATGTGGTACGTCACTTTACGGACTATTCCACTTCTTGAGAACTCTATGACTGAAAAAATACTTTCTAACATCCCTTTGACTCATCTAAGTTTTCAACTTCCAATTGAGGCCTCTTGTTTCTGTGTCCCATCTCTGAAACATCCTGTCTTTGTCCAACTGTCAATTCCTCGCAATATTTTATATGTCATCATGTCTCCATAACCCTCCTGCTCTCCAGTGTCATCAGGCCAATTTCCCTTAACCTTTGTTCGTAGGACATTTCCCTTAGCACCTGGACTAGTCTTGTTGCAATCTTTTGCACTTGACGTGCTTGACCTGGTGTGGATTCCAGACTGGTGCTGCATTCTCCAATATGGGCCTGACGAACACAGTGTACAGAGTCTTGAACGATTCCTTACTGAGGTGTCGGAACGCCTATATGCTTCAGCAATTATCTGGTTGATGTGTGCCTCAAGATCCTTTTCCTCGAGTGAAGTTTGCAGTCTTTGGCCACCTAGCCTGTACTCTGTCTGTGGTCTTGTATGCCCTTTCCCGATCTTCATGCCTTTGCATTTGGCAGGGTTAAATTCCAGGAGCCAGTTGCTGGACCAATCTTGGAGCCTGTCCAGGTCTCTATGTAGTTCTTCCTGATCCTTATCCGATTTATTTCAACTCATTAACTTCACATCTGCTAACAATGAATAAAAAAATTTAGTTCTTATGGATGTAGTTGTTTCTAATGTTTAACCTTTCTCTTCTTATGCGGAAGAGATGGCGACAAAAAAACATACATACGCAACTTAAAGATATGTTAAGTTACATATGACATATAAATCATGCAGACTTGTTAGAGGTAAGTAACAATTATGGTACATATAAGTTGCAGGTCAACAACATTTTATGTATGCGAAGGGAAATGACAGTGAAGGCGCATATACTCAAGTCTCTCTCTCAAAAAAAAAAAAATTATCTAAATTCAACGTAAAAAACATTTACCAACTTTATATATATATATATCATGTGTTTTCGCTCATCATGAGGCGGGCCAAAGCATCATGGGTTTGACCCCTGGCTAGTGCAGTGTAGTTATTGATCAATACCACTCGTTCATGGTTACAATAAAATATATTATACATATAATATATATATATATATATATATATATATATATATATATATATATATATATATATATATATATATATAACACACATTTGCTTTCTTACTATAAAAACCTTTTATTAATATATTAAAACAAATTACAGACAGTCGAAAACCTCTACCAACAATGCAGTAACAAAAAAAATGTACACAAACAATTACGAAAAGAGGGTCGTGTTTGTCTGGCTATTACCGCCCGGAGGATCGAGCCTAGTTCACTCCTGCAGCTCGATAACCAACACCTATTTACTGCTGCACGTCAATATTTCCGTAAAAACGTTTACAGGCAGCATTCCAGAATATCAGGAAAAACAAAACTCTTCCTATCACATAACTCATTAAAAAATACATTTCAAAAATTCTTGTAGTTCATTCAAAAACAAATTCTAGTGATTTTGTTGAACGAATCATAACACTTTTTTTATTTTGAGTAAAAAAAGTGTACTGATTTTGTCGTGTTAGTTAAAACGTTTTATTCGTATTCTTAACTATTAAACACTTGCTAATTTATTTTATAGAAACAAGAAAAAGACATTTAAATGTTATTAAAAAAATAGGTTGGGCTTAAATAGTGGTACAGGAAATTTAGGAAAATGTTTGAAGTACGGCTCGCCATACTACACAAGCAAATGTTTCATTTTTGTTTTACTTTCCTCTATAATGTCGGAAAAAGTGATGTGCCAGAATTTTTAAACGTGCCTTAAAAATTTTTAATAAGGGAAGTTTTTATCAATCGGTTAAACGGTTTCCAGGAACTTTTGGTGGTGACCCAACTCTAAGATCTCTCTCTTTCTCTCTAATGCGCGCGCATTCATTCTTATGCACATACACAAATGTCTTCCCTCTTCCCTCCCCTCTCTCTTCCCTCATCTTTCATTTCTGTTCCTCACCCCCTCTCTTCTCCCCTCTCTCCCTATCTCTCCTTTGCTAGCTCGTGCGAGCGCAGCCGCACGAGCACAACCTACCGACAGTTATTAAAGGAAGTCTTGCACTCTCGTGTTACATTCACTCCAGTGAAAACATCAAATCAGTTGCACAGAAAACGTTAATCATTTCCTTTACTCTAATTATTTTTGCCTGTGAGAGCAGTATTATTATTTTTTTTTAATTTCTGCTGTAGAAGGCTTCTAATGTATGTTGAAATACTGAATTTGCCTCTAATATCATATTCTGATATGTTACACTGATTAGTGTGTTATTTCACCACCGTCCCCACTAAATAAATATGTTTGCCGAATAGGTAAAACTTGCTATTTTTGCTTAAATAGCAACGCTTTTCTTGCCTAACAAGGGAAGCGAAAATTTGTGTAAGCAATAAGTTCGCAAAACTCATTCAGAACCTAACGAAAAAAATATATTTCATTGTGTTTGTTTATTATTAAATTATTCTAAGCTTGTATAAAATATATTTAGTTGTATTAGGCTAAATTAAATTGCACTTGTTATAATAAGGTAGGGTAAGTTTCCTAAGGTTCTTTTGGTACAAAATCATTAGAAAGAATTTAATTTTAAATGAATTCTTGTTAATTGACCAGTTTACCTTTTCAGCACGACATATATATATATATATATATATATATATATATATATATATATATATATATATATATATATATATATATATTTATATATATTATATATATATATATATATATATATATTATATATATATATATCCCACGACTCAGGTGACCCTCCGACCTGCAACATTCTCACCTCTCCTGGAGGTGGGAAGTGCCCTGAACGACTCAAGTCAACCTAACCAGTTTACCTGAATCCAACCATGAATGTTACCTTGCTCTCACTCCAACACCACATAAAGCTGTTATCAAAATATGGAGGAAAAATTCTTGAAAATCACGAAATCGTTGAGTTAGGACGCCATGTTGACTGACGTCCATAACTTAAGGTAGTTACTGACCAAAACAGATATGCACATTCATAAAAAATGGGAGCACTAAAACCACAGGGAGTCGTATAGCGCCTGAGGGAATGGAAGACTCGTAATCCTTGGATTACGAGCTCCTCACCGGCGTCAAGGAATCTCCGGTGAAGGGACGAAAAAGACAAAACAGTGGAAAATAACCGAAAACCAAACGAAATATATCGTGAACTACAGAAATATCGAAGTCAACAAGTTAGTTACAGATGCATTGCCTAGGGTTCATTTTTCTAAAATGTAACAGCTGTAGATTTTTTTAAATAGTCTAGTTATAATTATTAAATCTTCTATCATTAATGTTTTTTTTTAACTAAATCTTTCACATGAGATGATTTATAGAGACTCCAGTGAATGTAAGATTCTTCTATGATTAGTAAGTCAGCTATTTAGGCACAGGTATACATAAGTACAATTATCATATTTATTAACATGTGTAAACCACCTAAGATAACCCGAAAAAGTCATTCGTGGACGCGGGGCAGCATAATGACAGCTGGCTAAATATGCTTATGTATTCTTTGTTTATGATAGTTCAAGTGTTTCTAAAAAAAATCAAAAACCAAAATGTACAAGAATTGTGCAGTCAGACACGTGCCAAAATGTTTAATAATGTTTAGAATATATTCTCGCAGCTGCTCTCTTGAATCTGTATCCTTGAATTAAAATTAAAATCTGTATCGGCATTAGACTTTTACACTTTTCAGCTCATAACGCTGAAAGCCCACAGAAAGCTGAACACGAAGTCTTAAAGATATGTCGCCCACTTACATTCAGTTTAATTGGCTGATAGTCACAGGCAGGATGAATGTGGTGGCGGCAGCGGCGGTGTGGGGAAGTTTCGGTGAGGTTGGTTGTAATAGTGAGGAGTATACCTAGAATATACCTGGAGAGGGTTTTGGGGGTCAACGCCTTCGCGGCTCGGTCTGAGACCAGGCTTAGTGGTGGATCAGGGTCTGATTAACCAGGCTGTTACTGCTGGCCGCACGCATACTGACGTACGAACCACAGCCCGTCTGGTCAGGTACTGACTTTAGGTGCCTGTCCAGCGCCTTCTTGAAGACAGCCAGGGGTCTATTGGTAATCCCCCTTATGTATGCTGGGAGGCAGTTTAACAGTCTTGGGCCCCGGACACTTATTGTGTTGTCTCTCAGTGTACTCGTGGCGCCCCTGTTTTTCATTAGGGGAATGTTGCATCTCCTGCCGAGTGATGGTGCTAGTAGCAAAAGTGAAGTGAATGATGATAGTGGTGCAGAATAGTGGGGTTGGACGGGAGGTTAGGTAGTAGTGGTGATAGTGAGGATATTTAGTAGTGATAGCAGTAAGGATGGGTGATATAGCTGGGTGGTTGGGGTGAGAGTGCCTCGTGGTGGCAGTGATTGTGGTGGTAGTAGCAGTAGTGCCACGAACGTTGCACACTTTTCACCAGACACGTAGTAGCGACGTTGAACACAGCAGGCCTGCAGGAAGCATCTCTTCTTCACTTGTTGAAAAGAGAAACACAAATCCCGGTCGAAGAATAGTCTCACAGCTGGGAATAAAACTTGTGAAGGATCACACTAATACATTTGAACTACTTCCCCTTAAATTTGCAGCAGCAAAGTTGATGGATGAAATAAGTGCTATACAATACTGAAAATAAAGTACATCACTATCTTAACATGATACAGCAAATATCTCTAACATAAAACAAAAATCACTTTAAAACATTACATGAAACTGCAAACATTATCTTCACACAATAATATGCAATCCAAAACAATAGGTGGAAATTTATTAGGACATAAAAGTTAAAATTAATCTTAACATTACACCCGCCTCAACATTGGTCTATTTAACTCGTTGCAAAACATTGTTACTAATACTCCGGCATGTTATATATGTATAAAACAAATACATTTTAATCTATTGGTTTGTATTAACCATCGTAGGTCGTATCCACCATTATAGTCACGTTTTGAGGAGATTCCACTGATTTATATACCTTGTGAATTAAAAATTTTATATTAGCTTTAAACACTGAATTAATATCTGTATTATCTAAATATTTACTGTTTCTTAAAGACCTGAATTGTATTTGCTATTTCAGCATAGCAAGAACCTTTCACTTAATTTTATTATGATATTTATCATTATGAAATCGACCGGTTATTCAGATAACTAATTTGTGTGCACCAGTTTTTCTTTTTTTTAGAAAACATTATTTTTAATTAGATTATAGTCTTCACTTCCTTAAATGAAACAATTATCCGAGTCTTTCTTCATGGGGGTGAATAACTCTCATAACATTTACGGTACTAATATCACTAAGTTTTTCATTATATGTCACATCCGGAGGGTTCATACCGCCGCGTTCTTTTAATGTCAAAAATATTTCACTGTAAATGCAATAATTTTTATAGTAATTCCCATAAAATTAAACTCGCATTAAGCAGGTTTCTTCTAATAATGATTATTACGTTAACATGTTCACCTAGCACTGGAGCCATTATTATGAAATAATTAGTCGGATATAGGATATCAGTCTCGCCATAGGATTATTACTACCGTACCAGAGATAGCGAGTCAGTCTTTCTTTAGGGTTATCTCTACCGGAGATAGAATGTCATTCTCATTGTAGGATCATTGCTGCTAGTGGTGGGAAATTGTTGTGGTAGGAAATTGCGTGCCAGTTGATTTCCTTGGTTATTGAAGTCTCGCTATCGTCACTCTATGTATGATATCACTACTCACAAAATTCTATTTTTTTCGGGGGGGAAGGGAGGAAGGAGGAGCTCTTTCTACAGTGAAACTCCGAGTCTTGCTGTTTACTTTATTCCAGAAATTTAAACAAACGGGAATGGAAGAATAAGACACGTTTGCAACACTTTATTACCGAAGCATTTCGCCTGCTCAGCAGGCTTCTTCAGTCGACTGCAGAGGCGGCTTTTAGTCTGGAGACAACGAAAGCAGTGGAAAGATAATTTAAGGTGGATGGCGATAATATAGAAAAGGGGAGGGTGATACTGTATAAAAGAAGAGGGTGATACTGTATAAAAGAAGAAGGTGATACTGTATAAAAGAAGAGGGTGATACTTTATAAAAGAAGAGGGTGATACTGTATAAAAGAAGAGGGTGATACTGTATAAAAGAAGAGGGTGATACTGTATAAAAGAAGAGGGTGATACTGTATAAAAGAAGAGGGTGATACTGTATAAAAGAAGAGGGTGATACCGTATAAAAGAAGAGGGTGATACCGTATAAAAGAAGAGGGTGATACCGTATAAAAGAAGAGGGTGATACCGTATAAAGAAAGGGTGATACCGTATAAAAGAAGAGGGTGATACCGTATAAAAGAAGAGGGTGATACCGTATAAAAGAAGAGGGTGATACCGTATAAAAGAGGAGGGTGATACCGTATAAAAGAGGAGGGTGATACCGTATAAAAGAGGAGGGTGATACCGTATAAAAGAGGAGGGTGATACCGTATAAAAGAGGAGGGTGATACCGTATAAAAGAGGAGGGTGATACCGTATAAAAGAGGAGGGTGATACCGTATAAAAGAGGAGGGTGATACCGTATAAAAGAGGAGGGTGATACCGTATAAAAGAGGAGGGTGATACCGTATAAAAGAGGAGGGTGATACTGTATAAAAGAGGAGGGTGATACCGTATAAAAGAGGAGGGTGATACCGTATAAAAGAGGAGGGTGATACTGTATAAAAGAGGAGGGTGATATTAATACAGTAAAACAGCAGATAACGAAACTAGAAGCGTAAATAACGAAGCTCTGGGAAACTAGATGAAATTGTATAGAAAAATGCGTGATATGACTGGGGTGGAATATGGTCACAGCTGGAAGAAAGGAATGACGAGTGTAAAGAAAGGAATGACGAGTGTAAAGAAAGGAAGGAGGGAGAATAATGATGTGCTCGAGTGTGTGTTATATCCGTTAATTTTTCATAACTAATTATCTATCTATAATCATCCAAAATATCCATAATTCACCTCTAAATTTTTAATCATTCTTAAAACCTCTGATAAATGAGTGGCATTACCTCTAATCATTCACTAAAATTGAACACAAATAGTGAAACAAGGTTTTGTACAAATAGGGCCAATCAAAGCTGAAAAATGTCAAAAATCCTCGTTTCAGTATTGCAAGGAATCGTGTAGGAACGATATGGTTCACACGTGAAATTTCCGTTGTAGTGAAAAAGCACAGTGTGACTTTTCATTTTGTACGATATATTGGTTAAGTGAAATTTCAGCATTAGGGTCAGTACCCTTCAGAAAATTCGTTAACCAATGTTGAATTTACATGAGGATTGCGTCAATATTAGTCAGTTGCTACAAGCTACATTTTAAACCTAAGTAAAACATATTCATGTGGATAGTTTCACGATAGGCTTAGCGAATACCGAGAATATTTCTAGCTATATTACATATAATCAAATTGGAATTTAAAAGTGAAGAGGCTTCAAAATATTCAGTGCGCCAAAGGAAGATCTTAACATAGATTCA